>CABFOP010096088.1:0-12624 GCA_900683385.1 Anoplogaster cornuta | reverse complement strand
TAAATGACAAGGAGCAAGTTTTGCTCAACCTCTATCTGCAAAGACAATGCCTAGGGACACTAGGATGACATGACGACATGAGCTGTTAAATTCATTAACAATTTCCATTAATCAAACTGCGCTTAGTGGAGTCAATAAGTGTGAAATCTATCATCCACACTACTCTGGCATTTTGGAACCCCTAAAACGGAGACGTTTTTAAATGATGCTGACCTCCTTTAGTTTTAAAACTCCGGGGTTGCATTTTAGTGTGGACGGTCAGAAAATGGAGACTTGAAAACGATGACGCAGACACCCACGTTTGCTTCCTGATTGGGTCTTATCAGTCAGACAAATCCTTCCCTGATTCATCACTGCCCTATCACGTGACCCTTTTCCTTAAGAAAACAAACGACAGCTACCAGCGGGAAAACCGTTGTCCGTCCAAACCGTTGTCCGTCTCTGCTCTTACTTTTCGCCATTGCTGTTCTTCATAACGGTATTTTCTGCAACTAAGCAACAGCAGAGCAGACAATCTGCTTCCTGTTTACATGTGCAGGCCCAGTGTAGGTGAATGGTCACATGATATGCGTTTTCAGGCGTGTTAGTATGGACGGAGACAATTTCTGAAATGGTGCTAAAACACTTGTGTGAACGGAGATCGTTTTAGTTTTAAAACTGTTTTAAAACGAAAACGTATTATTATTAGTGTGGATGTAGCCTAAGGCACACTTTTCTCACCCAGTCCATGGTGCAGAAGTTGACAGCTTCAGCAAAGTTGAAACCCTGGTTGAATCCACTGTGGTAAGCCCTGGGGAAGGTGATAACAAACTCACCAGCACACTGGTTGGTGCGATAGATCTAAACAAGACAAGGTCCTTGTTAAACAGGCTGTTGTTTCACAACTAAACTTATTTTAGACATTATTTAGAAGTGAGATGATAAGAAGAAGTGTGTGTGTGATGTATGGAAATGTTACCGGGACTCCATTGTTCATCAGTGTGTTGGGGTTCATGATGGTGACCAGCTGGTGGAGGAGGTCTGGCTGGGACTCGAACAGCTCAGGAGCCAGTTTCTTCATGACTGCCTCAAGGTGTTCTGCAGCATAACCCGGGGCCCCATACCAGGTCTTCGGCTCCCCCCTGCGCACATGGTAAAACACCTTTGTCACACAACACAGTTATGTAACTGGTGTTGGTCGCATTAATGCCATAACTTTCTTTTAACAGGTTCATTATTTGCAGGTAAACATTACCAGAAACATAAAGCCTGTAGTAGTGTTGCACGATATGCAGGTACTGAAAAGGTACTGCGGTACTAGAGTTTTAAAAATCGACAGTGCCTATCTGGCGGATAAGCATCTGTCTCTTTAAGCACAACACTGACAGCGGTGACCCTGCACTAGTCGTGTGACGTTGCAGGAAACAACCCTGACTAAGCAGCCATTGTTACAAACTTGGCAAGTTTGTCGCTAGATTTAGAGATTTTTCAGACCCCCTTGACAACTTTATTATTAAAAAGCGACTAATCTAGCTACTTTTTAAAACATAGGGAAAACAATTGTTTGTAGACAGCCATTTGGCAACAAATTGGTTGCGCTGATGCACACAAATTAGTGCCAACTGGCCAGTCTGATCACAGCACCCTCCCCCACTACAGCATGGGAGAACGGGAGGGGCCTGTCAGCAGGTCCCAAGTCTCACTGCACACACACACAAGCTTCTAGCTCACTGGATAGTAAATATGTAAATAGTTAGTTTGACAAAGACAGGGTGAAATTAAAGTGAAAAGTGAAATATGGAGGTAAAGTGGATGAAAAAGGCGAGCCCCTAAACACAACGGAACTGCTGTGCAAGCAGCTTAAGACTGACAGGTGATAGATGACTGGTTAACCCCCCCGGCTATGTCTATGAAATCAAAAAGTCTCTCCGCAGTAGTAATATACATATTCACACATGCATATTTGTGTAGTGCTGAAAACATCCATGATGTTGTTTGCAAATGTTATTAATGTTATATACTTATTATTGTTCTAAAAGTTTGTTTTGACTGAAAACGTTGTCCAGGTTTGAAATAAAGCAAAATAATGGCATTTAGCTGCATTTCCCCTTTTCTTTACAAAACGTATCAAGTAATGAAATTCATGACTTGGTAACGAAACGAAAATTCTGGCATGATGACAACACTGGCCTGTAGTGTATAATTCATAAAACTGCCTAATGTTTAGCTAGGCAGTAAAACAACATTACATTACTTTCTGACCATGGTTGCAAAAATATCAGTTACAACTCTACTACTATACAATCACTAAAACATGTACACAATACAGTTCACCAAAAGAGTGCACTCTACCAGTGAAGGTAGTTTATGGAGTAGCTCCAGTGGTCCTCAATATGCCAACAGAAGGAGGAGAAGCACATGCCCACGTAAAGCCAAGGTAGCTTCATCCCACAGATATCAGCCGTAACATGATTCAGCACTGAAGCATCCAAGACTGGCATGTTATTAAGGTTCCAGCCGCTGTTCAGGTAATCCTGCAGGTCAGAGACAGGGCTCAGTCAACTCTATGTCACTCACTGTCACTCATTTACTCTAGCTATACAGCTGGTATTGGTATAGGTGGGAAAGGTGAGCATGTCCAAACACATGATTATGGGACTATCAATGATTTCCCCAACTACTGGCCCAAATACCTTCTCTGCTTTAGGAAATACTAAAGGCTGTTTCGAAAGCACTCCCAAGGTTGTTTATAAAACCATCATAGCACTATATATTAGCTGTGATGATCAATGTTTTTTAATAATGAAGTGGTGCTGGTGTGCATGTCATTAGATATTGCCGTTAACAGTAGCATGAGAAAGCCAATATCTTAAGGTTGTGGACTTAACTATTACATACATTCCTGATCCTGACCCTTTATGCTGCCTGGAATGGGCCAACAGGTGTTAGGACACAGATCTACAGCGTAAAATGTATAACTTTCAAGTAATATTGACGTTCATGTACTTAAAACCTATCCAAGTCAGAAGAAAAATGGAAAGTTGTCATGTAGACAAGTGTAATACTCTATGCACTATACCAACAACCCAACTGTACCTCATCATCAGCAGAGACTTCAACCTGACCATTCCTAACGGGGAAACCACTCCCAAACTCCTTGGAGGCGATGTCTGCCCCATACTCTACAGTGACATCCTCTTCGATGGTACTGACGAGACGCCAGAACTCCTTCTCCACCAGCTCAGTAGGAACCATCTAACACAAAAAATATATAGTGTGGATATTAGGTCAGATGATTTATATTTATGGTCTACTATAGATTCTCTCATTAAATACAAAGCAAAAAGGTCCATGTCCTAGTTTCATCCTAAGATCAAATAAAGATTGGCTAGATCAACAATGGCTGATATCAATTAACAACTGATGCTATACTCACATGAACTGGCATGTTGAAATAATCTGACTTGAAGGAGTCGGCCATGTCCCCAAAAGCTTGAAGGGTATAGTTTCTGCCGGCCTGCTCAAAGCCAAATGCGACAGCAGGTTTGCCACATTCCTGTGGAAAAAAAGGAATGGAATGTAAACACAAAACATGGCAAATGTAACCATCCTCTAATAGTGGGTATCAGCCGTGAGGTCTAACTCTTGTGCCCCATTATGACATGGCCTTCCTATTAGGATTTGGCTCCCTACCAAGACATCATTAGGGAGTAATTAGGGAGAACAGTGCCTTACTGCGGAGTCTCATGCTTCTCTTTAGCTGTGCTCGGTCCAGTCTTTTAAACTTTTTGCTTTTTTGCCTTCGACAGTAGTGAGAGACAGGAAAGATTAGGGGGAGGCGGTGACATGCGACAATAGGTCCCAAGAGTTTCAAATGCAGTGTTGCAGGTACATGGCATACGCCTTAGCCAACCGAGCCACCAATACGCCCCTTGTTTGAGCTTTGTTACCGCCCCACTCACTCCTGTGAGTATCTGTTAAGAATCCTTTCCCCCTCTGAATCAAAACAAAAGCGAGCCAGTGTATTGCCGTTTTATTTTTTATTTCAAGACTATCCTTGTGCTCCACTTTGAATAACTTAAAGGGTACAGTACACAAAAGTGGTTGTGTGTGTGTCTGTCAGGGCTGAGGGAAAGTGGCAGTAGTTCACCTGAGCCAGGCACCTGGGGCATCTCCAGTCTCCTTTGGGAACATCGTGGAGAGGAGGGATCAGACAGAAGGTGTGGTAGCTGTCATCACAGCCATCACACAACAGCAGGCGGTCCTCAGCATTTCCTTTGCCACATACCAGACACATGTACTGTTCCAGCTGAAATGACATGGTAAACAGAGGATTAGTAAGTGCCATCTCATATGCAATTTGTTCTGTAATATACAATTTACAGCACTGTACAACACTGTGAAACACAAGTAGAAATGTGATCAATTTGTTTAATATCAGAATTGTAGTGATACTGAAGGGACATGGCTTGACAATAAGATTTCAATACAAGACAATAAATGTACTTTACTCACTGCAGGTTCGTTCGTCTTACTCAACACAGTTTCTATGTCATCTATCGGATCTTCATGCTTCATGGGTTCCTGTTTCACCTCAACCACTGACATTCTCACTGAAACACATAGATGAATGCTCAACAGATGGGTTAAGATACACACCAAAAAATTGCCCATGATAACCAATAGAGAAACACTGCTCTTATTAATATAAACCATGTGGAATGATTTGTCTCTGTGCTTACCAGGCTCTGGTTTGTCCACATACATTCCCATCCTCCTCCTGAGATTGGGCCGATTCTCACAAACCTCCTCAGGATCAGTTTTAACACAGCCTCTCTGCCAGAGTGTCATAGTGAGAGAGAACAAGTTCTATGTTTAGTTGGGTCCTCTGTGTGAAAGTGGTATGAATAGGAATGTTTACTCAAAGTCCCAAATTCAAAACACACAACATCTCGCAAAATAGAACAGGGAATTCGAAATGATTATGGTGGCAGTGTCTAGTCAGAGACCAGAGCGAGAGATGGCAGGCTCACTTCTGATCTCATCCGTTTCGCACGGCGAGCTATGCTGCAGGTCTCCTGGGGCTGGACAGACTGGCGCTGGGGCAGGTCATGGGGAGTGTACTCCTTATCCTTGGTGTCATTGGTCAAGGTGGCCTTCTGCAAAATAAGTTTGAATAACCTATTCAAATATACAAACACACAAACAAATAAATAGCTAACGTTTGTAGTCACAATTTAAAGGCAAGGTCTACTTCTTAGTGAAATAAAAGACCGAAGTGGCTTACTCTAACCACAAGAACACCACAAAGAAATCCATCTCTCTTCAACAATATAGGACAGGGTAATACATTTCTAGGTGAGGGTTTTTAAAACATGTGTGCTGGCAATAGAACATACATCCATTCTCTTAATGATTTGGATAGATGATAAATCTGTAACTAGAACAGACTGGACTACTCACGGTTTTAAATTGTGACCCTAGTTTTATATTATCACAAATCAAAAACCTACTTTAGTATAATAGTATAGTATAATAAACAGAAAACTTTGGTCTAATGAGGGATAGCGACTACAATAAGCAGTCCAGTGGAAATCATAGTCCTATAGCCCATTAATCATGTGAACATACGATACATGATCTAAATAAAAACACTGGACAATAAATCTTGTCCTATAGCCTGTCAGTGTCTATATCCTACCTAAAATAATCATAGTTGTATAACTTGTATAACTTGATGACACACTGCAATCAACTAGGAATTCTTCCCAAGATTGACAGACTGGCAACTGCCATTCTATTGGGAGAAGAACAGCACAGAACTCTGACATACCAGAAGATTGGCTCCAGTCTGGAACAGGTTATAAGGGAAGAGGATCCTCTCATAGTGTGCCCGCAGATGAGAGCCAATAGCCTTGCCAGGAGCAAAGCCCATCTTGACAGATATCTTAGTCCAGCGTCTCTCTCTGCAGACTGCATCAAATCCACCCTCTTCCTTCACCAGCTTTGAGAGGAAAGGACCATGTATTCAAATATTTTAATGGTTATGTGTCGATGTGTACAAAATGCTCATTTATATTCATGTGCAAATTAAAGTGTGCGCAAATAATTGTATTATAAATTGTTTAAATGATCAGGAACAGTCTGCCGGGATTTTTACTCATGCTCAAGACTCATGCATCCAAGTTTGCAAGATACCTTGTTCAGTTGGTACAAATCCAAAATCTTTCTTTCCACATGAGGGATTTTCAGAGTGCACCCTTGAAGCTCCCAGAACTTTGCTATTCGATCCAGGAAGTTCAGCTTAACTCTGGTCTGAGCCTAAAAGCAAGGGGAAACAAAAGTAAATGTTTTATATCAATAACATCCAATTATGTATTCTCTAACTTGACTACAGATGTCAGAAGGGAAGTGAGGAAAACCAGAGAGGTCTGACTATCAGACCTATGCCCAGATGTCATCAACTGCCTGTGGAAGGCCCTTTTCAGAGGGAGCAGTCTACACTAGGAGTCTGTCAATGTGACTGTTCTACTTACAATGTTGCTCACACAAAGTAGCATTCAAATACAATGACAGGCTTTTCTTGCATGACTAATGTTTTTCCCCGTTAAGAAATTAATCAAAGTTAATTGACTATAAAGAATTGAACAGAATTAGTAAGGTAACACTATTCAGGATCACAAACTAAAATTCAAAACCTGGTCCATTTTTCCCCAATTCTCAACCAAACTCATGACAAGGACTAGCAGTGTGAACTCAAATTTAAAATGTATTGAATTTAAGGTGTACAATGTTTTGTTTGCATTTATATTATTGTAAATATTGGAGTAGAATATGACTTATCAGGAAATAACATATAATTCATAGTAAATCCCAGAAAAGAAATGTCAGTCAAGTTACTTGAACAAAATATTATTTTATTAACAAATGCATATTGACACAAATATGTAGTAAGTGAATGTACCTCCAACTCATTAAGCCTTTGTATCCGTGGTGTGAATTTCAGGCTCTCTACATCACAGGCAAACGGTGGCTGCCATTCCTGTAAGAGTAAACAAATACCATTTTGTTGATCAAAAGAGTATCAGGTTTTCAATAGTTGTGCCAGCGTTTTTCTTATTCATAGGCTTTGGGATATAACAGATGGTTTTATGGTTCTCAAACAATTAAGCAGGGAAATCCTATTTAAAAGCCTTTGTAACTTGGCTTGTATAGATAGACTTGTGCACCTCGATAACCAGACCTTATTTCAATTTCAGACCTCTCTCATGATGACTATGAACACCACAGGAGAGAGGAAAATTGATTCTGAACCATGTGGAAGGTCAAATGTTGCTGAGACAAAGCTGACCCTTTCATTACGGCAACACTTGTCATTTCAATGCAATTCTTAATAAATTGTATCATCTGATCCTCTTAACTGTCAAGTATGGAGTCAATGAGTCAGAATTGACTTGCGCTGTAATCCAATAAGCCTGACCACATCCCTAGCCTGAGCAGCCACTGCTATAAGATAACGGATGTTGTTCTAGTAGCCCAATAAAAGATTATTAAAAGTAGTCCAAGAGGAAGAGATTGTGTGTGACCATGTGTGTTTATTACAATGATGCTATAAGAAAGCAATTTTCTGTTTTATTGTCAAAGATAGATTATATGGATTTAAGTACAACTTTTATGTATCTGCAATCTGATTCAGTACAACAGCTAGAGTTTATTGCAAGTTGTTTATGGTTGTAACTTAAGGCATGTATACGGCCCTATACTGACATAATTATAACGCTGATTTGGTTGCTACAACCGTCATACCTCAAACCTACCCCTGATGTCATTTGTCAGTCAAGAGCAGATAGAAACAGCTGCACACAGTTTTACATAGTTATTTGATATGTCCTATTATATCGACTAAAAGACTAAAAAAAAGTAAATGTAGGTAATTCAAAAGTATACCCAATGTTTTTCCCCCACATAGAAGTGGGGGGATAGCTACTTTTTCATTGATAGCTCAGGAACTGAACTCAAGGTTATGTTGGGTTGTAGAGAGAAATGAATAAGTTATTATGCTGACATATTGTTATTGTGTTGTGGTGGTTACACTTAGTCTCTGACAAGATGCTTCCTACTATTGTTATTTTGCTCACAGTAGCAGTGTGCCCTTTCATTGTTGGCCATTATCAACCAGCTATAGTTGAAATACCTCAGGTTTTAAATTATCAAATTAATTTAACATTAACCTCAATGTTTTATGCTGCAAGTTAAATAACCACCTTGTGCACACTGCTGATGGAAAATTGACATTGAGCATTGTCGTAGAAATTCTGTGTACATATTCATTTCTATTTTCTTATTGACTTTATTAATTCTTATTCTATAGTAGTAGTAGTAGTAGTAGTATTAGTAGTAACATCTGTTTTTTTTTGGTAACTGGTGGTAACATGAGTTGGACAATGTACTAGGGATAAAGGTCAATCCCTGACCTCTCAGGTTCACTCCTTTTTGTGGCATATATCTTGTCTAATATATCTTTCTAGCGTCTAGAGCAAACTCCTACTCATGCCACCATCTGGCCAGCACATTAGGTACAGATAACTCTAAACATCCCACCTTCGACCTTGAATGTGTATAAAACCTCTTTGTTCCTGTGTCTTGGCAGAGTTGTGCTTTTCTGACCAGACTATGTACTTCTCTCTCTCATGAAATTTCCTTTTTAATAAATATACTTGATATTAAGAGACGACCAGCCAGTATCATTTTACATCGTGGATTCAACCTTTATTTTTATTCAACAATCTGGCGTCACAAATTCACGAACGAATTGTAACTTTGGCATTAGCACTGTAAAATGTTCTGACTTTTAACGCAAGATTGACTATATCTGGGCAGGAGGCCGATCAGAGCAGCTTTAATACCAGCTTGTCTTCTTTAGTCAAAATTTGAAGATTAGAAGTGCAAACATTCTGGTACAAGGTGACAACAACCATTTTGAATATGGGCATATGGGACAGTCCTGGCTTAAGAGTAAGAGTGCCACGATTGTGACCACTCTTATAAAGGATATAAGACTGATTCCAGAGAGGAGAGGAGGATGATATGCGAGCGACAAAGGTCCTAGGCCATATTCAAACCCAGGACATTACAGGTACATGGTGTGTGCCTAAGCCAACAGACTCAAGGATTCCCAGTACCTTCCTCATTCAGCATATACAAAACAAATGTGAAAAATAGACACTCAAACATTTGATTTTGTTAAAATCCACTTTGAACATCCCAGATACGGACCATTTCAAATTTGATACGTGGACCAAACATACAAATCCTAACACACAACACACTTCAGGCTATTTATTGAGTTTGTTTGGTCCATGCATCACTCTTGCACCACTCTCACTCTTAAAAACACTTTGTTTCGTAAGCACTTTTTAAAATAATGTGTGTTTGCCTTCTGTGCAGTTTTAATGTCCCTATATTGTTATTTTCTGTGTTTCTGTTTCTAACTTTCTATTTTATTTATTTTTTCTTTAATGTTTTCATTGTACAGCACCTTATAACTCTTGTTTGGAAAGACACTTTATAAAGTTTACTTACTCCAAGATTTGGTAGGCGTGTACTAGAGCAAGTACTGACAAATGCCACAGGGACAATGGCACTTATGCAGTAGGGCAAAAGGTGGACTTCAACATGGAGTAGTCTAAGACATTCTAATGTTGATGTTAAGAAATTCAAACTTTGGAACCAAGGAAGGTGGTATTGTATTAGAACCTGTTTTTGACCAGCTGCTTCCTCCCACACGGTATGTGGTAAAGTGTGTATCAGTTGTGTTTGGACTCATGATGCAAGTAAATGCAAATGACTTGCAGTGACATCTTAGGGGTGGTTCAGGCTAGGAGCTGAGTATGACTTTCTATCGGTTTGTGTACTTTTAAATAATAAACTATGCAAACTCTGAAACAATGTTTGAAGATATCTATTGTAGACAACTGCACAATTGTCACAATAATTCTGTTGCAATAAATGCGATGGGCCAGAGCTCCTTAGACCATCCCAGGATAAGCCTAGACTGCTTACAACCTTTGCTCTAACCTAATTCAATAACTTTCTTTTGTTTATATTATGTGCTGTACATATTCACCCATACATTGTTATGTTTGTTTCTAGACTGGTCTAGTTCAAGTTTTTGTTTTGTTTTATAGTTCATGCCACCCCTCCACATCCTGTTTAGTCCGGCAAAATGGGCCTTCGGTTTCCTTATTTGTTGAAGGAAAAGTTATTTGATGGCATAGTGATTAAAGACTCGATTTTATTCCTGCACCGTTTTAAAACTGAGATCCGCGTGTAAGTTCCTGAATAACATTGAACTGAATAGCCTTTATTTCACCAGCAGTTGCCTATTATCTAATTTGCATGCCTGCGTGGACACACCCTTGCATAACGTATCTGCCCTCTTCCCACTAAACCCCCCAAAGGAGAGTCAACTGAATCCTAAGATTTACAGATCTTTAATGAGATAACCTGACAAAGCACCCGAAAAGCTAAATAGAATATATCAGAAATCAGACCAATTTAATACTTTAATTAATTAATTCTGTCCACACATTTATTTCTGGTAAACAAAATATATCAACTGTTTGAGATTCTTCTTTCTGTGTTGTTAATGCCTTAAAATTGGACTCCCATGTAGATAAGAGGAGCAGCACAATCCGACACCCAGCGAAGCAAAGAAAGCAATGAAGATAGCAAATGATCAGGGAGCTGCTTTCACGTTAATTCAGTAGGTCTGCAGGTCTGACTAAACACATAACGTCATCAACACCATAGTGAAATCGCGTCCAAGCAAGTTTCAAGCATAACAATAATGTAACTGAAACTTACTATCCAGAAACTAACGTAGTATTAAATAGCGTCTGTGCACCATCTCTCCATAAAGAGTTGGTCACCAAGCACGTACGTAACGTTAGCTAGCTGTCAAGCAGCAGCAGCATCATAGGCCTGATTACGTTAGCTAGCTTAACTAAACGTAAAACCGTCAAATCCTGTTACAGAAAATCCTACGCTTTTTAAGTATCCTTAAAAAAATAAATGGTACTGAAATGACGAGGTGAAATCTTGGTCAAATGTGTGCCATTTCCGTAACGTTACCCCAAGTCCAGGAAGCGTCTAACGTTAACGTAAACAATTCCCATTTGTTTGCATACACGCAAACTTTAGCATTTGTCTTAATTTTGGGAGACAAATTTATACAATTGTTAGAATTAATACATTCCCAACTAATTCAATTATGAAAACTTTCGCGGGAGTGAAGTTTTCTTTTGAATTGATGTATCTGAGTGAACAGTCAGCGGATAACGAGTGCTTCCCTATCGTTACAAACAACGCACTCCCGAGCTCAAGCTAGCTGACAATTCAACTCGCAGCCGCAATCCGCCATGTTGAAAACCTGTCTAAAAACACAACTTTGGCTGCTAAATTATTAACGGCAGTTGGAAAAATAAAAAAATTACACAAAAGACTGAATGATGGTCCAAATTAATGAATACTCACTGGCGGCGGTCGGACCTTGCAGATGCCAGTTTTCTCTGCAATGGGTCGTATTTTGTTAATATACGCAAAAGGGTCGGCGAATTCTTCCCAACTGGGCTCAAAAACAGGGCACTCCGGGGGAGAAATAAACTCATTCAGCTGAGGCTGGGTCATCGTTGCATCTTTTTCTGGGTGTCAGACGGCTATTTAAAGTTATTCGCAATGAATTTGACGAGGATATACTCGCTTTCAATTTTTAGCTTCAAATCATAGCCACTCTCCACTCATTGAACTCAATAACGAATTATCTAGTTGGAGACGGGAGGGGGTGGTAGGGAGCATGTACCTCCGCTTAAGAAAGTAGATACCCATAAATTATCATCTAATTTTAGTACATGTCACACAAACAGATGCTGGGTATGAGTATAAGCATGGTTTATGCTTATAGATAATTATATTCTAAACAGCTCTAAGTGTACAGGCTAATGTATTTTTTTAATGAAAATTCCAGGGGTTGTTAAATGCCTGTAAGACCGTGCGTGTTGGAACAACGGCCAATTCACTTTTTCAAGGACACTGATACCATAGGGACGGGGACATACACACAATTACCACGCTTTGAGTGCAAGGCAGTGGTAAGGTTTCGTAAAGGATTATATAGTGGTTCCCTCACAGATGAGCGCTTTCATATTGGGTAAGTTCGATTCGTCTACCATCCGGCACGAGGGTGCACTGAATTTAATGGCTATGGGTTGATGCCATAAATATATCTCTTCCTTACCCCGCCCGGGGGTGGTGACGTAACGAATGTTAGAGACAACGAGACGAATCGAACTCACCCAACAAATCCTTGCGCGCTGACCGGGACATACTTTTTAAATGGACTGGATGAGCTCGTTGATTGGGTATTGGCAGAAACAGCTTCATGGATTGACAGTTTTTCTATTCCAGGGTTTAATAATAAACATTTTAGCTCCGCCTTGAATGTCTCACAACACTTTCCATTCATAGTCTACTAAACGTGTGCTGAACTGCATATATATAACCCCACAATTGTTAATATTCTATTTTTATATATATATATATATATATATATATATATTTTTTTTTTCTTCCCCTTGCTGTATTCTA
>CABFOP010096062.1:0-13916 GCA_900683385.1 Anoplogaster cornuta | reverse complement strand
CTGTACTGTCACTTTCAGTCATGTTTTAGTGATTAAGAAATCGATTATTGTATTTTAATTTAAATATTTGTTTTTAAAGACCTTTGCATTAGTAGTTTTAATTCTGTATTCCAACTTGATAGAGCTACTAGCTAACTAAGTTAAACAGGTCATACTTCGTCTCAAATATCAATTTTATATTGCTGTGAAAACAAACTAATTCCTCATCCAATATCCAGTATTTATTCAAGTTTCTCGCCAAAATCTAAATTTCCTACGATTAACGTTACATTTGAACACATCATGACGTTTTATTTAACTTCGCCTAATACTCGTTTGACTGAGCAGACATTGAACACATCACAATGTAACATTACCGCACCTCGTTTAACAAGCTAATTAGCTCCTATCCTGCTGTTTTCAACACGGATTTCAACATTGGATTACTATTTTAACTAATGGGAGTTGCTACAAAGTTTGGGTGAGTTTACCACGGATACTTTGAGTAGAGGAGGAGGATGACTGTCGGAGCAGGCGCTAGGCTTTTTTCTCCGCAAAAACTTTATTCATATGAACCGAACAATACACACATGACCCGAACCGTGACTAGCGAACGAACGGTTAGATTTTTTTACTTGAACCATTCCATCCCTATCACCTTGTAATACATAATTAAAACTACTAATGCCAATTTCTGTTGAGAAATCAAACAGTCACAGACTCACAGCAATAAAAAATAAAATAAAAGCAATACCAGTTCTGTTAAAAATGTATTTTCGTCTTGTCTTTCCACCAAATAATAGAAAAGTATCGAGTGGTATCGATAAAGACTTGTATCGTTAAGGAGTCTCGATAAGGGTATCAATAAAAATGAATGATCCCCATCCCTGATCGAGATATATATTGTGTATTGCGATATATAGCCTAAAAATATTGCGATATTATTTATAGGCCATATCGCCCAGCCCTACCTCCAATCCTTGCTGCCCGCGCATCCCAATCCATTCATTCACCATTCGTGCGTGCGTGCGTGCGTGCGTGCGTGCGTGCGTGCGTGCGTGTGTGGCCGTGGTAGAGCTTCAGCTCCTGTATAAAGACAGTGGAACTCTCTTTCTCTTGTAAATCTCTTTTGTCGAGTGAGGAGGGCGAGGACAAGGCAAATCTTTTCAAACCTTTTATTGAACAAGTGTTGCAACTGTCATAAATTTGCATCGCTGCCGGTATGAATAGTTTTGATGCAAAATATTCGCAGGCGAGTATTTCGCATTTTCGTGTCGTTTATTCGTCACGCCCCCAGTGTGTAAAGGCCTTTAGGGGGAAATTGTAGCAATTAATTATTAGTTATTGAAATTGGCCAAATGATTCCAATCTCTTTCACTCCATCTCTCTCTAGGCTACACAGTGTGGTCCCATAACTTGGTGGCCATCTCTCGGCTGCGAGGTTCCAGTCTCCGCGTCCTGGCTGTGTCTGAGGAGAGCATCGATTTCGACCCGAACCAGTCGGTGTACATGGAGGGCGACCCGGTCCACAACCTGGTCAAGGAGGTTTCTCTGGGCCTGGGCCGTGTCTGGCACCCATGCCTGGATTCAAACCTGGTCCTGTCTGAACCCACCCAGCACTTTCACCGTGAGCTGCACACCTTTAGCATCGGCATGTAGGCAGGGAGGGCAAACCCAACACAACACAGCCTAAACTGTGTCAAGACCAGGCCAGACGAAACCAACCAGGCCCGAGTTGGCTAAGACCTCTAAACCAGGCCAAAATTAGGCTAACGTGAAACCTGACACCTAAACTGGATCTTAACAATCTATAAATTGCATTGATGTGAACTGATGTGAGCTGTTTTTGGGGGGGGGGTTTACATGCAAGTCCCTGTTTGAATAGATTCCCTGTTTTCCTGCTTTGCCTCCCGCTAACCCAGTTAGCCAGATAACTATGGAGAAACAGATTTAATCTTTGAAGTTTTTAATAATTTGTTAAATCAACCACAGATATTAGTTATTTTGGATGTCTTTAAGCTATACCAACCCATGATCTCTCACTACGCAGACTACTTTAGAAGTAATTTCATGTTGCATTTTTTAAAGTTATCTGATTAACTGAGTCATCCTACTTCTTCAAATGTCCTTCCTTTGCCTGTCCTGGTCTGGCCTGGCCTGGCCTGGTCTGGTCTGGTCTTGCCCACAACATGCATTCAGAGCTCGATGTCTCTCCTCCACTTTAATAACTTCCCATATCCCTCTGTATAATGGGATTTTCCCCCTTTTTTATTTGATCATTCTTCCTCTCCTCTCCCTGCTTGGTGTATAGAGTACTATTGTTTTTCCCGTGTGGTGTTTCCCCTGCCTGTGTAGGTAGCTATATTATTATCCTGCTCACAACTAAAATGGCATAGGCAGGTGAGTTGAGTGATTGACTGGTGGGAGGGGGTGGGTGTTGTGTTTTCTGACACAAGCTACTAGCTTTAGTTGTGAAACTAGTTTTTTTAATCCTTGCCCTGTGTTTGTCTGTCTGTCTGCTCCGCTCTAGCAAAAGTTGGAGTTTGTCTGTAAACTAACCGGTAGATCACTTCCTAGGTCATCCTACCTTGGCTGCTTCTTCTGTTGCTCCAAAAGAGCCTGTTGTGCACTTGTCCACTAGTGAGAGAGCCTTGCCAGCAGGGTGGGAATTTCACTGTAAAATGGTTGACAGTGGCTGGTGCGAATCAGCCGTGTCATCGCCGTGACTCAAATTTGTGGTCATTGCAGTCATGGAGAAAGTTGTCACCAACACTTGAGTTCTAGAGAAAGAGCAGCAACATGGGGCTATCTGACCAAACTGTCTTTAGAAGTGATTGTGGTCCTCATTTCCTGCCCTGCTCACTCGTCGACTTGTTAGGGAACCTCACTAGTCGACTAGATAAGGAGCCTTGTCAAATTATGATATTCAGCACCACACACACCTCGCCCTCAACCCCACTGTTTTGCTCTGATCTGTAGGTAGGAGGTAGTGTGTTTAGTGTGTACTTTGTGTTTTCGGGATGGCTGCTTTAGTAACTTTAGCCTTTGCTCTCCTGTAGAGGGCAAGACTGTCTGACAAGTAACCATGATTCCAGAGCCTTTATATGAAATATGTTGCTCCTGTCATTTTATGTCCCCAAACAAATTATAGCATATGCTTAGTCGCAAGAATACAAATTGGCTGCAGATGGGAAATGTGACATCAAGTGAAAGAAAAGGAGTGTACATGATGATATAAAAAGCTCTGAAATGTAAAAAGATGTGTGTGTGTGTATATGGCATTCAAAAATGCCATATATATCCATGTTTTGAGATATCTCAGTGACTATTTCAAAATGTCAGATGAGCCCATGTTAAAACAAAGTCTGTATTCTGTATGCAGAGGTTCCCGAGGTGGCAAATAACTTACTTACTTGGATTTTACAATCATGCCAGCAATCATTCTTTTGTAGGTAGGTGTCAATTTTTTTCCCCAGTGGCGGATAAGGATGCACTGAATTTAACACAGCTCTCATTCTTAGTCTGTTGGCCAGTCAGTCCATGCAAGACACATTTTTATAGAGGGTTACTGTAATGTTTACCACAGAAATTTGGCGGAGGCTTAACCTGACACCATAGTCAGAGCCACTCAATAAATAAGTTTGCACTTTTCAGGTTCCACCGGCAGCCATGTTGGTTCCAGAAACCACGTAACCAATGATTCCATCCCAACTAATATTTATAATGTTGGGCATCTCACCATTCTGGAGAGTGTCAAGACTTGTTTGTTGTTCAGAAAAGCCAACAGTCTGATGCCTACAGTACAACCTGGCCAAACCTCTCTGTTGATGGCTCTGGCTATAGTCATTTCTGTGGCAAAAAACGTCCTCTCTGTCAGTCTCAGGTAGGCCTTAAACATCACAACAACCAAGGCAGTGGTGTTGAGGAAGAGGAGGAGGAGGATGTGTGAAACAATCAGCTAGTCTGTTAGTGTGAGAATAATAATCTTGTTTTTTTTTTATTTCCTCTTGAGTCACAGTTGCCTTGGAAACAGCCCCTTGTATTTCTGGATTCAGTCGTTGTTATTGATGATGTTTTACCTTGCCATCTGATAGACCTCCACTCCTCCTAGGCGGGGGGTGGGGGGTATCAGCAAACCTAGTCATACATTTGTTTTCAAAGATTAAGGTTGATAAGACTGAAGAATGGCAAAACCAAGCTGCTCGTTGCACATATGTTATATCTCTGGTAGACAGTTGTGGGGGCCAGTGGAGTGATGCATGCTGTCGATAGAAGACTTGCTGGGCCCCATTACTGTTTTAATTGGATTCAGTCACTTTCCTGGGATGGATTGGTTTTTGTCTGGCACAATGGATCTTGTCTGGCTGTGCAGCCAGCTGAAGCTAGCTCTTCAACAGAGCCAGTGAAGACCGTGAAGGGAGAAGTTTCATTCAGACAATGTCACTCACTGAGTGAATGCATTTGCTTTAATAACTTTAAACAACAAAGGTGTATGGAAAGAATCTCATCCCGTGTTCAGGGCTCTTGCCAGGATGTGTTGACAAATCTTGCATCTTACTTGACTGAAGCAACTGCTGAAGGTAATTGAAAGAATTACCAGTAGATAATTGGGCCCAGTATGGTTGAATCTGATGCTCTAGTGTCGTGACTGTTCAGTGGTTACAACAGCTGTGGTACACGACTTGTTGAGGCAGTGGACATTTCCCTGAGCTGAGTTGGGAGTTGGAAGAGAAAATCAAGGGCAATAAGCTAGTGGGCTGTAGGGAATATAAGCCTTATAAATAAATGCTGTCGGCTAACAATTGTTGTCAAAGTTGCCCACACAGATTGTCTCAGTTCGGTTCATGTTTTATGTACCATGGCTTTGAACAGCATTTCTAATGAGAAGTTCCATATTGAGGTCTATAGATTACAAGGCTGAGTTGCAATTTGCAGAGGTAAAGTGAGCCCACCCGTGTTATACAGTGTGCCAGTGTGTTGTCCAAAATGAATTGTGGTCCTAAGGTCACCAAGCATTTGCATTGTTTTCAAGGGCACTTGATTGCTTAGCCATGGTTGTCGAGACCTGATAATCTGTAGTCCTTGGTCCATATCTCAGGATAAATGTACTTTGGTACCAAGAGTTGCTTCTAAAGGCTGTTAATGGAGCTGTACACACACACATATGTCAGAAGGGGAAAGTGATACTAACAAAATGTGTTGGTTTTTTAGCTTATGTTCTTCCTCCCCGCCTCCTCTCATCCCTCTCTTTTAAAGAGGTCACTTTTGTTCCTTTATGTGAGTGACAGTTTTATATACTGTCTGTAATGTGTGTAGTCATCAGCCTGCTAATGGAAGCGAAGGGGGATCACACCAATCTAGGATGCCATGTGAAGCTAGCTAGTCATCTAAGATACAAGGCTGATATTATAGACCCACACACACACAAAAGATGTGCTTCCTGCTCTCGTTCCTGTCTTCTCAAGTCTCTAGATGTGATTGGTTCCATACAAGGAAGTGGGCGAACACCAGAAGGTGTCTGTAGCCAGTCAGATTCCACTGTTTAGACAGTGCCATCCAGCTTAGGGACTACGGCAGTGTTTCAGCCCAGAATAATGGGCGACAGGAGAGACTATAGCTTCCGAAGCCTACAGTCTATAGCAGTGGTTCTCAAAGTGAGGTCCAGGAACCCCCGGTGGTCTTTAGAGAGGTTCCAGGGGAGGGCAGCAACATGAGAAGTAGTTTAATTTATTTATAATGTAATTCGCAAAAAACAAAATGGAGAATGACTTTTCAAATCATATGTTAGTTATAAAATAATTCAATACAAAATCAAAACCCACAAAAATCCTCCCATATAGGAGGGAGAGGGAAAGTGATGATATGCATGAGAACAGAGAGGCATTGTAAAGTAACATCTATGTATTAGACATTAATGTAATTATTAGATTCTTCTGTGTTTTTCCCCACCAACATACACCAAAGGGATTCTAGTGAACACAGTGTGGAGAGAGCTTTATTTGACTAGAGATCTCGGAGGGAGAGCCAGGTGACTACCAGTCAGGCCATACATGAGCAGATGGGACAGACAAAAGCACTTCAAGCTCAGATAGGGATTGACAAGTCAGGAGATAGAGGATTGGGATAACATATTGAAAATACTGGCTGTGATTAATGACAAAATCGCCAGTCTTTATTGTCTGTGTGTCATTGCCCTTTAGCTCGACATCCAGCCATCTCGTGCCTACAAGCCTCTGGAGTGTCACTGCTTTTCGAACCTCAAGCTTTCCCCATGTTGTTGGATTTGTTGTTGTTGTTTGTAGTTGTGTGGTTGTCATTGCTGTGATTGTTAATTCACTGTTGTCTGAGGAAGCGGCATTACTAACTAGCTTGGGTTTCAGAACACATTGCAGCTCACCAATTGCAGTTTTGGTTTCTTTTCTCAGAGCGTGCCTGTTTCTGCTGCGTGAGCTTTCGAAAGTGTGTCCATCGTACGTTTTGTGTGTGCATAAGTTAGTACGAGTGTGTGTTTAAGTTGTCAGAAGTGCAACCATCAGAATTGTTTTGAAAGTGCGCGTGGGTTTGCTTGTGTTCAGTGTACTCTTATCACTTCCACATCAGCAGGAAACAGGAACAGAAATCGCTCGTTCTCAGGGTACAATCGGTTTTCAAAAAGAGGAGCAGGAGGGAGAGAAGGAGTAACAATAGCTCAGGCCTCTAGCTCGTACTATATTAAGAGTCTCTTACTAGCAGTCACTGGATTTATTCTCCTCCCTCGACGTGTTTTAAGCTGCCAAAGACCACAGTGGAACAAACCCATCCCAGGCACAAGTCTGTCTGAAGTGCCCACATGCACACAGGAGACTGGACCAATACTCTTTTCTATTTTAACTCTTCTTTATTCTGTTCTTCTCTACTCCTGGTGATTTTTACTCGATTCCACTTAACTATTGAAACTACCACGAGTCCCATTTGTGTCCTTTTTGTACTATGGAACCAAACTGTGCTGGACTAGATGGTGTGGATAGGCCACATTGTCCTGTATTCAACATAGCTCTTGCTGCTGCAGTTGAAGTGTTAACGGACCAAAGCAGAGCTGTATGCAAACAGTTTGGGCCTCAGGGTTTTTGGTGGTTACCATTTTGGCTCGACAAATCGACCCTATGGCCATTGTTCAGCCATTTAAGATTCTACACTAGCTGACTGTCAGGAACGTCACGTGTTATGGAAGACAACATTGGATGTTTGCATCCAGCATTTGTTAGTTCATGAGAAGGGTCAGCAACATGACACAGCTAGCATGATGTGGTTTAATGGCACTAGGCAAATTGCAGCTCAGTTTTATTGTGGTCTGTAATGCATATTGCTGAGGTGCTCTGGAGAAACCATGTCATGTCTAGCCTAGTCCATTCCAGTTCTGTAGTGTGGATGAGGCTTAAACTGTAGAGGTCTAGATGTGGACTATGTCCACTGTTGTGTTGTGATATCTGATCACCACCATATCCCGCTCTCTTTCTCTCTCTCTTTTGATGATTCTGTCCACCACCTGTTTCACTGTGAGGAGTGAGTGAATGTAAAACTCAACGAGAGGAGGATGAGAAGTCACGTTCAATCTCAGAACACACCAGGGGCTGAACACACTTCCAGACACTCCTTTCTGGTGGATTGTTGCTCCCCAGACAGGGAAAAAACTTGAGTCCAGAGGGGCCAACCTGACCAAGCAGTACATGGATCAGGGATACTGGTGTTGCTCTGAGCATGGCAGCCAAATGGCCTCAACAGGCTGGAGCTGGAAGTTTTAACGTTGTAAAGAGTGCCTGAGAGGGTGTTGAGGCCAGTTTAGTCCAGTGTTTCACAACCGGCAGGCCGGGATACCAAAAGCAGGTTGTGAGAGGTTCTGTCCTGAGTCATGGACAAAGAACAACCTTGACAGGGGATGAATATTGTGTCTATCGGATACGTTGCCTCTGTGGCTGAGGTCAAATTTGACAGGAAGTATTTAGTCCCGAGCTGTGAAGTGATTTGCTGCTAGAGACCTGCTAGGAACAATACATTCCACGTGGGGGTCGCTCAGGCCATCTGACTAAGTAACTATCACAGTTACCTACATGGCCAACATGTCTGCATGGCAAATTAGACTTACTTTTTCTTTTTTGCTTTGCCTTTATTTGATTGGTCTTTTTTGTTGAGGGGATCGCGGATGCAGCCAGTACTAGTCACACCAGATCACCAGCTGGTCTGAGAAGAATGGAGGTGTGAGACCATTTAGAAGGGGTTGGTTAAGGAGTGCAGCTCTATCTGAGGTCATGCCAAGCTTTGCGTTCACTTGATGCTTCAGTATCCTGAGGCCATTTTGGGGGCCTTTTGTGTCCGGAACGCAAAAGGGCTCAAGTGGAAGCAACATACACTGACACTGGCAAAATATAAGGACTAGCTGCTCTGTCCATCAAATAGATTGATTTCACCTATTAAATTTCACCTATCCTCTTCTTGACTGAAGGAGAGATGTAGATGAAGGCATGTTGAAGAAGGTTATGAGGAAGGTAGTCCAGACATTTTGTGCACTGAGTGTGTATACACACACACACAGCCAGAGGTTATACAGTAACTCTGGATACTCAGTGGTGCCTGGGTTCTGGGCTGGAGTTATTTGTAAATTATGCGCAGACAGAACTTTGTCTGACTATACCATACTGTGTATATACAGAGCGACTAATAGACACACCAGTAGCAGAGCCTTATGCCTAAAGAGTTCTGCCATTGGCATTTTCAAGGCTGTGGAAAGGGAGACGTCATTCAGTTATTCAGGAGACCACTACCAGCTGTTACATTGATAGTTGTAGCTCAGTTGGATTCACCCTCGTTTTCCTTTTGACCTGTATTTGGGTTTATTTCTGGGCACTTTATATGCATTCACAATCCACACACCTCTCTTTGAGTGATCCAGGAAGGGCCCATGGGTCATTTTAATCCACAGAGCTGGGCTCTAATGTAGTCCGTCTGAGAGCGTTGGCCTTGCCAGAGGTGTTGGTAAAACTCTGTCTCGATTGACAGAACTGCAGATATGGAAGGATCTTGGTGTGTCTGCATCACCAGGAGGCCCACATAAAGTTTGACACTGCAGTACTAAAGCGCCTCTTAATATCCAATACTAGTGCATAGGCATGGACAGCTAATGTGTGTGATTCTGTAGTACCAAAGCTACACTCATCTAGCCACGGTTAACAGTTTTCATTTCCACAATGACCATTGTCTAGTAACCTGGAATTCTTTACTAAACCGTTTTTAGAGTCTTGCAATATTATGAAACACATTGTTAAATAATTGTAGGCATGCCATAGTTGTAGAGAAGCAGCAGCAACATGGTGCCCGTAGTACAATGTGGCCAAACAGTTTGTGGTTGTGGGCCTAAAAGTGGGAGTCTTAGGTTAATTTTCTTTTCTCAAGGGTTATTACAAGACAGGGTTTAATCATCAATAGGTCAGATTCCACAAGCTTCCTGTTTATTTTATTTTATGATTTTAACTAAATGCTAAGACCATAAACTACTGTAGATACCTATGAGACTTTGAATGAACTCGCTTAGGGGCTGGACTCACAGGAACATCAAGAATCTGATCTTTAACTCAATGTGACCCAATCTCTTTCTGTTATTTGGGGGAAAAGATGCTAGATCTGGGTTCCATAGGTTTTAAAAGTCGGTCCTGTGTAACTACAGTTATGTCTGGCTGAGGCTGAACCAACCACCAGGCCAAATCTACTGCGGAGGTTTCCACAGAGCAAGCCACTTCGCCAATGGCCATACTCAGAGCCATAGAGAACGTTTGACCATTCCAACTTTGAGCGTCGGCCATTTTGGCTCCACAGCTGTTGCTAAGTAGCTGGTGTTTCTAGCCATTTGATTTTTTAGATTGTTGGGCATCTCACCATGGCCATGATCATTATATACTTACATATACAGCAAAGGGGCACTTTTTAGTTCTAGTAGAGCCTGTCCATCTGGTGCACCCCAATGAGCTGATGAGCGTTTTGAAAGCCCACGTAGCTGATGGCTATTCCAGCTAACCGCTAGAAATCTCCATTCAGATCTTGGCTACTGTGGCTCTGATGGTTTTGGCTGGTAAACAAAATCTTTCTTGTAGAGTCTCAAGAGCCAAAGCTCGTATTTAGCCAGGCAGGCAGGCAGGCATCCTGCCCAGTCCAGCCACACAACTATGCAAGAGGAATGCATATAATCCACTCTCCTCTTCTTTTTGTTGTTTTACATTTTGTTTTCCCTTTTCTCACTGTCACTCAGAAGAAATGGTGACATAGCCTAACCTAACTTGCAATGATGATACATGGCCTTATGATGATTATGATTTATGTAACCTTATCATTTTGTTTTAAGATCTTTTGATTCTGGTCAGCCAGCCCAGCGACAGCAGCAGTGATGGCGGGCTCACTCTTGGTCTCTGTGAGACTGGCTAGACGCCCCCCAGTTTTATCGTGGTACGAATGTTGTGCATTTGTTTAAAATCAGGACAGTTTGCAATAACAGCAGTCTTACTAGTGGCCACAAAGGGGCACAAGCAGTGCTAACAGCACCTGGCTGCGTCTTTAGAAAAACCATAGAGGAAGAAATATGAACAATATAAATAACAAAAAAACATATATATAAACTCTCAGTGCATATTTGTATAGATATCAACAATGCATTACCGTGGTATACTCTTATGCAACACATGTCCGGGTTCAATTTATGAACATGAAGAAACATATTAAGAAATCAGAAAACAGACTTTGTAAATCAAGAGCGATGTTGTTGTGTGTGTTTTTTGCAAAAATGGTTTTACCATCTTAAATGTTGAGTATTCTGAGCGCTATGTTCCTGTGTGACTGTGTCAAAGTGAGCACATAGCAGTGGGTTTTACCTTCCTTCTGTAAGCAGGGAACCAGGCCAAAGACAAAACACAGCTGGATGAGATTTCAAATATTACAGAGCACATTTTCAAATCCATTTGAACACCTTTCAAAAACCTGAAATCTGACCTGTACACGGTTTCAAAAACATCTGAATGTAGTCTCTTAATTCAACAAAAGATCGTCTCAAAATATATCTGCACACGTCTCAAATGGAGCGAAATGTGGTTTCAAATACATCTCACTGGGTCTCATGTACATCTGAAGTGCTTGAGAAGCTGTTGACAACATGGATTAAGCTTCGTTCTAAACAGGCTAAAAGGTTCCACCCAAAGAGTTCCCTCCAATTTCCATTGAAAGGAGCTTTTTAGTTGAGAACTTGGCCTGACCTTTATCTGCGAAACTGCTCCGAGTTGTCTTTTGATGAAGATGCCACCACAGCACAGAAAGCGAAACCACCTTTCACAAGATGATATGAGTGCACGCACTCCTCATACATCAGTACCTTCAGTAGGACTTCCGGGTACAATTCTGACGTTTATTTGAAACTTGTTCAGCTAGTAATTTGTCTTTTATCTGAAATCTGTTTGGGTACTATTTTAACTTTGGATTTGAAACCTGTCCAGCTGTTTTGGCTCCATCTGCAGGAGAAAACAAGCCCTCTGGTTTGGCGTGGGACCAGCCCACCAGCCGAGAGGACAGATTTTATCATTCAGAAAAATGTTGATCCATGGTTCTGAGGTGGAGAAAAGGCAGGCTATCTCCAAACCTCCATGTAAAACCTCTTAACTGACAGATGGTGTACACTTAGGGGTCAACCTGCCGAATGTTGATTTGAATCAATGTTGAATGAATGCTTCTCTTCTTTTAATCAGTGAATAAAAGCATTAAAAATCAAAAAGGTGACCGTCTCCATTGTCTTATTATGTGGTCCACCTGCTATTTGTATTATTGTGTAGGTCAACTACGACCAAGGTTATTGATCAACAGTTTGATCGCTTAAGTGTTCAATTGGAAGCCATGTTGTGTATGTATGGTATGGAGCATATACATACCAGGACCTCCGGGAAACAAAATAACCTGGATACGCCAAACTCAGTGTTTTCTGTTAGGTTGATCTTACCTGACATTTCCAAAGAGTACCTGCAGATTCAATCCTGCAAATCAGACCCAAGCAGCACTTCAGTTTCTGCCTGCAGTGCATTTTTTATTTCGAAAAGGAAAATATGTGCATGTACATTGTACATATGGCTTGAATGATGTTCACGCTGACTGTAGGAGTTATCGTCTATTTCCTCTGCCAGAGGAGCGTTCCTTGGCTTTCGAGATCCTTCTGAAAAATCCTCCCATGGCCTTTTTCTTCTTTAGTTGTGTTCCATTTACTGTTAAAGTTAAGTGAGAATAATACCTGCCACTTGGTAAATATTACACCACAATCCTACCAAAAATACACACTATATCAGTGGTTCTCAATCCAGTCCTCAAGGACCCCCTGTTCTGGAGGTTTTAGCTCCAACTCTACTCAGGCACACCTGAACCAATTAGAGGCTTCACAATTTCCAGGACATGTTTGTCAGGAGAAGCCAAATCTTCGATGTCCTCTGAGTTCAAGAGTCACCGAGAGTCAGAGCACAGTGGTCCTTCACCATGAGGTGCCACAGTGGTTGTGACCCCCTCAAAAGCAGCATGGCTGTTTGTCAAGTCAAACGGTCCGGTTGCATCAGGCCATGTCAGGGCTGATCTCCACATACTTGTACAGGTCCATTTTATGCTGTTGTGTTACACTGGTCATAGATACTGGAGGCAGGGGAAGTACTGGATACTGTATTCTCATATGTCCCTCAGTAGCAGTGTTTGTATTTAGAACTATATAGTGGGGATCAATGGGGGGTAAGTGATTTCTCCCACTCACACATTCACACAACACCCATCAGTCACAATGATGGTGGTGTACAAGTGATGTTGATACACAACATCCATCACAGGTTAAAGGACCTTGTGTATCAAACCATCTATCTGTGGTGGTGATGAATGCATTAACAGCACATTACATCCCACTTGAGCAGTCAAGTCTATATTATACACTTTTGAGTGTAAGTTTTCTATGGAGGTCAACATGGAAAGTGGACCGATAAAAACTCGCACAGACTATTTCTACATACACACACATCAGGAGAAGTTAGATTAAAATGCCTTCTGGCGTCGTCAAGCAAACAAGCAGCCATTTCTTGTTCTCTCAGGTGGCAACGTTCTCACACACATACGTTTCTCTACCACTGAAGTTACACTAGAGAGCACAATTTGGTCACATGACTTCCTTCCTGACTGCTACAATTTCCAAGCAGGAAGTAGTGCCTGAGCTCACCTGCTCGCCGCCACCGTGACAACACGACAACAAGTAGTACCTCACAGGAACTATTGTTGGTTGGTGATGAGGCAGAGAGAAACAACTGACTGTCCTGAATTCTCACTCACTGCTTCTTTCTGCCCCTTCTCGAACCAAATTCTATGCTTTGGTTTCTTTTATTTGTATGTGTGCGTGTGTATGTGTGTATGTGTGTATACGTATATGTGTTTGTATGTATGTGTATGTAGATATATGTATATATGTATGTGTATGTATGTATATTGTTTGTGCTTTTATCAATTTGTTGTGATAGTTATGTGTGTTGGTTCGAGATAAAGAAAGAAAGAAAGAGAAAGAATATAGTATCTATCATCTATTTATCTGACAGGAGGGAAGAGAGAGAGACGGCAGCAGACTGAAAGAAAGACAGCAACGGAGAATGGACATTTTAACAGGAATTATTAAACATCCCCATGTTACCACCATCCATCCACCACCTTGTTCAATTTAAACCAAACATCCCATTTACATGCAACTTACAACGAGTAAGAAGGTTGGGTTTCATGGGGCCACCAGAGGACTCCACGGGACCACGAGACACTGAGGAGGGAAGGACGGAGGCAGCGAGGAGGCGGTGGAGGGGAAAGAGGGAGGAAACGAGAGATTTGGAGAGAAAGAACCAGTACCAAGAGTCCAAAAACAAGATAAA
>CABFOP010096059.1:0-15663 GCA_900683385.1 Anoplogaster cornuta | reverse complement strand
ATCTACACTCTTTCCCTACACGACGCTCTTCCGATCTGTTTCAAAATTTAAAGGTATAGTAGGTAAGATTTTTTACCTCAGTAGCGGCGAGTGAAGAGCGCCGAATCCCAGCGCCGAATCCCAGCCCAGCGTGCAGGCAGATGGGAAATGTGGCGTAAGGAAGACCACTTGCCCGGTGTCGCTCGGGGGACGGTGTGAAGCCGGTAACGGCCCCAGTCGCATCTCTACTTCTCAGAGTTGGGTTTCCAGGTTGTTTGGGAGTGCAAGTTGACAGGCAGGTAGGCCATCCAATCATTTCATTCTGGTCGAATGGGCCATCCAATCATTTCATTCTGGCTGAATGGCAAGTTGACAGGCAGGTAGGCTTATTACAGTATTGCGATGTTACAGACACCGGATTTTTTCCTTTTTTTTTCAGAGCACTTGATTTATTGATTGCTGTCGGGATATGAAGACAATTTCAACAAATATAACCAAAACAATTTCTAAAAAAATGACCTACGAA
This sequence comes from Anoplogaster cornuta, assembly GCA_900683385.1. NCBI lineage: Eukaryota > Metazoa > Chordata > Actinopteri > Trachichthyiformes > Anoplogasteridae > Anoplogaster > Anoplogaster cornuta. The sequence goes on along the minus strand of CABFOP010096059.1, from coordinate 15,158 downwards.
ATGAAAATCCCCTTCAGCCTAAAAACGACTGAAGGGGATTTAACCAGGTTTGAAACACGCCGAGGAATGTAGCTCTCCAACAATGTAGATTTGTGCAAGACCCAATTCAGAACTGTGGGTTAAGCACCATTTGAGGCACCACTACTGACATTCTCTAAATGGATTTCAATGGATTGAATGCACTTTGTTCATCCTTACACTGACTGACCCGTGAGTCCTGGCAGCAGGCCAATGTAACAACAACACATGGGTTTTCATTGCATTCGTCTTTATTTAAGAGACCTTGGTTCAGATAATTATTCATTATCCAGTGGTATACAATAGTTATGTGACCTTTCCTCAGGCAATTTCAATAATCTTTTCTGAGAAATAAGTTCTGTCCATCATTTTGGTCCATTTGAGTGCAAAAGAAACAATGATGCGCAAAGTCCATTGCTTAGTCGTAGAACATCTAAAAGTGAAAACCTTTGTAAAACAATAAAATATGTCAACCTTTTCTAAAATCTGTTAAGATTAATTGCACTAATATGATATGACATTAGCTTTCCAACCATAAGGCCCACATAGGCTACATGATTGAAAAGACTAGGGCAGTATCTTTTGGTATTTTTCTTCACTACCAAGAAGGCATACATTCTAAACTACAACTAAACAGTCCTGATTGGCCTTTCTTTAAGCATCTTTAAAATGGTGTTTCTACTTAAATGTTTCTCCGGCAATAAATTAGGACTATCGAACTTACAAACTAGACAAGAGACTTGACAAGAAACTTGTGTCACAAACCTGTTTATCACACTAATTAGGTCTTTATACATCTGAATAGAAGATTGCATCTAAATTCAATCATTTTTATTCTTGAGTAATAACCTTGGCAGTATCAATTTATTGTTTATTGTTAGTGGTATCGCTGATGAATGTCAACAGAAAGCCATGATGCATTCCTAAACAGTAATGATTTCCACTACTGCACATAATAAAATAACAAACAAATTACTTCTAACAAGTACATGATAGCATGACATTCCCCTGTTGTTAAACTTTAGTCTCTGGACTCGCTTTGAGTCCTGATTGAGGAGATATACAGTAGATGTCAGTGTTATTGCTTTATGGAGCTGAACAGTAAACACAAAGTCCCAACATAGGCTCCCCAATGACCAATTACGGAACATTTTGTCTTGGAGGGGAGTGCTTAAAGACGTGATGTTTAATGGATGGATTCTTCTCAGGATTGCAAATTGTTCTAGTGAAATTAGAGCTCTGATAGCGAATTTAGATTCATAGTCACAATTTCAGCTGGATACATTTTTCATGTTTCTTTAGTATTTTTATTCGTCATCTATCATCACCAACTCAGTATGTATGTATAAAAGACAACATAATGAACATGCATATAAAATATACAACATATGATATGTTGTATAATCCACAATGCCAAGCAATACCTGCTTTGTCTACATGCACTGCATTCAACATTTGCATTGTTTGTGGCACAATAGATGCATTTGTATAGCATCCTGCAATCATCTCTACAACAGCGCTACATTTTATTAGGTAGAACACATCACAGTATAAGAACGGTCTCAGCGCATCTAGTGCTTAACATTGTGAGACGGCAGCTCATTCTCCCTCTGTCATGTGGTGGAGTGGTGTATACGGGCTACAGGAGGTCTGCTGGAAATGGGAGGAAGGCCTGTTAGAGGTAATGAATGGCTGTCAACCACAGGGCTCTCTGCATACTGAACCCAGTCATGAAAAAAGGGAATTTCTAATAGAAAATTTACCACAGAGTTCAACAGCGTTTCTATTTGTTCTTTTTGGTTTGGTTTGGAGATGTTGATAACTCAACTTGTTTGAAAAAGCAAAAGCTATTTAAGTTGACATTAACACAGTCACAATTATTTTTTACAGGCCATATGGGAATCATTATCAACACAGCTGTCATACATGTACCTGGATGTACGTCTTCCTACCTGACACTATTTACAGACCTGGAACACAGTGTGTGGTGCAATCATTATTTCGACAGAATTTCATCACTTATTTCTAGAAAGGCCCAGCTTGTTAGCCTGGCAGCTGAACATCTGTTGACCTGGACACTTTTCCAGCCACAGCAGTCTTACCCCTGGCAGATTTTTAAGCAGGCTACTTGTGAGATGTTAAACATTGGCAGTTGAGTAGTTGCTCGGAGGTAACATTGTCGGGGGCTGTTGTCAAGTTTTGGCTTAAGGCGTTCAGTTTGGGCGTGTGCTTCGCAGTCCTATGAAAGACCATAACAGCTCACGATTCACTGGCCACTAATTGGAATGTCACTCCACAATGCTCCAACATATGAATATGGTCTGTAAAGACATACATAAGCACAAATGCATACTGTTCTGCGACCAAATTGAATTTCAAAAAACGAAACCCATCATTAGTAATTGATTTTACCGCAAACGTACCTCGACAGCTAATCTACTTGTACGAGACATGGCCATTACGAGCTGTTAAAGCATTAATACGCACTGAAATAACTTGTTTCCTCCCTACATCTTTACTCGCTCTATGTTAAATTACCACTGGGACCACCAATGCTAGAAATGTATGCACTTACGCTACTGTAAGGCACTTTGGCTAAAAGCATCCACCGAGTGGTAAATGCTACGTTATACTGGTAACAGACTGTCAGAAAACTGTCATAATGATGGCTTTTGTGATAACTAGCTCTAATTCCAAATGACATCTGATCCCAAGGCATTTGTCTACTGTACTACTTAGACTGGTGAGCATCAGCTTTTGTGTTCAAGTTCTCCCTGGTTCAGGTCTAGACAAATAAAGTGTATGCTTTTAAGATGCAATGACAAAAAGCTTTGTAAGACAAATGTCTATCATGAAAGCACTGCAAAATAGCATCCATAATTACAAGGCAAACACACACTTACACCGCCAAGAGTGAGAAGACTGCAGGGATATTCTGTTATTCACAGAAGAAATCAAAGCTTTACCAAATGAAAAAGGAAGGTTATTAGTGATTCCTAAACAGCAGTGACTCTGGATAGTTATGGTTGCCATGGTGGTAAAGAAAAGAGAAGGTTGTGAGAAGACACCATAGTTTACTTTCATCTATTGACATAAAGTAATGTATTGAATTTACCGAGGTTTAATTATCCACCTAATTGGGATGTCCACTATAGATATTGTAGTTGTGCTAGTGCTATTGAATGGCTAATTTGGTGTCTGACTTTCATCGTCCTTACAGTCTTGACCCTGGTCTTGGTTTACAACATAATTGGTGCATCAATTCTAATCATAGTTTGTCAGAGGCCTGTGTCTCTGTTTTCCATGTCTGGGTTGACATTGATGTAATTAGCAGTCTTCATTAGTCAGCTGCAGAGTGCAGTGTCATGCTTAAGGAATGATGCTCAGACCCTACTCACCCATGAAACACAATACAGGCCCTTGTCTGAATTCAAAACAGAGGGTTGTTTTCATCTGCCCATGCAGGATTGCAGGATGCAAAGAGGGGATATCTGCACCCCACCCGCCACCCCCCCAAAGGACACAGACAAAGGGTTCGTCTTTCTCTTGGAAAATTAACTTCTGGTCTAGAGTTCTTGCCTAGATTTGTTTTGTTGGAATGGTTATCAAGATTGTAGTGCGATGGGTTATACTTAACATTTCAAATACAGTGTTTGTTGAGAAGAGGATTGCTAGACGAAGAAGAATAGCATCTCATCTTCTTCATCTACAGAGAAAGTTGAAATTGCCTTTCATGTACTCAACAACTAATAGGACAAGGGACTGAATGTGCAGCGTTTTTCATGTCAAAATGAGACATCCAGCATTTTAGAAGGTGAGTGAGCCGCGGGTCGGTTCTGACATCACCCGCACCCGCCCGACGTGGTGAAAATTATTAATATCATTGATGTTCTGTCCTCTTGATTATTAACTCCCCATTTTTTTCTGAATCTTTAGTGTCAACTCTTGTAGACCTCTTTTTCTTAACTCTGCTTTCATATACTCCCTCTGTCTCTCATACTCTTTGTATCTAATAATAACATGCTCTACCAACTCTTCCTCTTGGCAATCATAATAATCATACAGTCCTGCGTGATGTTTTCCAATTTGCTTTACTGTAGCGTCTTGTTCAGACCACAATGCTCCAACCTTAGCCTTGTCATTATAATGTCTTCCTTGTTCTTGCCACCTACCCACAAGAGGTCGTCACACATGCCTGAGAGAAAAATATGGGAACAATGTTAATTTATCCGATGATATGAGGTACTTTCAAGAATTTGTATGAAACCCTCTACCAGCACCCACCCGCGGAGTATTTTTTATTCCGCCCACATTGCTGGTATAACCTTACCTGCGGGTCAGAAGCAGAGGTCAAGTGTCACCTGTTCTTATGACATTATTGCTATGTGATTAAAGCATGTTTCTGAGTACCAACAAAGGCGGTTTTTATAGCTATAAATGTGCTGTCATAAGACATTTGCTTACAAAATCATGTTATTTTTAGGCTGCATAGGATCATCTGTACATTCAAAATATTGATTGCTGAATATACTTCAGTACCTTTTACCCAAAATGTATAAATAGCTTTGTGGAATGAAATACTTTGTGTGCAATTGTGGATTTTATACTTTGACAAATGTATGCTAGTGTATGCTAGTGGAAAAAGGTCAATTTAGTCCTTGATGAATTTATTTCACTCTTATTTTACAGACATGAATAGAAACCACACGATGACAAGACGGCATATTGTCTTGGTGATGCCATGAATTACTGTGCCGCTGAATGAAGGAATGGAATCATTGAACCAGTGACACCTTTATCTTTCACACCCTAACCATGGGAAGTGGAGAGGAAACGCACGGATGGACAGTGAGAATGAGCACACCGAGTGTTTTGGCCATGGTGACTGTGTTTTCGATGATGTCTGGCTGGGTGCTGAGTGATACGAGAGGTAGTCAGGGTCTGGAAGCCCAACAACTGGCACAGGGGTCCACTCATCTGCACCGTCGCCTGAAGAGAGGCTGGATCTGGAAACAGCTGTTTGTCCCTGAGGAAGATCCCACTCCTCGCGTTATTGGCCAGGTACCCCTTCAGATCTGAATGCCATCCATGTCCTTGATACTGGCAATGACTTTTAACAATGCATGTGTGTTGGTTTTTACTTAAATTGAAGGCTATACCGTTTAAAAAAAAATCAAGGTTTCCTACAATATTTCTGTTTCCCTCCTTTTACAGCTCAAGTCTGACTATGACCGAGGTGAATTTTCCATCAAGTACATCTTATCAGGGGAAGGTGCTGGAGATGTGTTCGAGATAGACGAGTATTCTGGTGAGATCCGAATGCTGCAGAAGCTTGACCGGGAGGAAAAGGCCTTCTATGTCCTCCAAGCCCAGGCTATCAACAGGGAGTCCAATGAACCGGTGGAACCCCAGTCAGAGTTTATCATCAAGGTGCAAGACATCAATGACAACATCCCACAGTTCCAGGATGAACCCTATGTGTTCAGCATACCTGAGATGTGTCCGACTGGTAGGTCGGGGAAAAGGCTAGGGAAAAGTGCCAGTGAGCGGCATGTACTACATGAGTATTTAAAATATAGCCACACACCCGTCACCCCGACACAGAATGAATCTTTATATATGTCATGGGTTTGACAGACAGGCCGCCTTCATCATCATTAAAATTTGGCATGGGAAAGCCTGTTTGTTGAAATGATGCCATTAACCCTTTCCTTCCGTATCTGCTTTACAAGTGTGCGGCTTTATTTTCACGATTCCTATGTCTGCCAATGGAAGGTGTTTTTTAAAAATGTTACTTTAGCTCAAATTATTTAATGGTTGTTTATGAATAAAAGTTGGAAAACATTTTCAAATATACATATCCAAAGTTGTTATTGGCTTGAAATGTTGATTGCATTTCAAGGACAGGCACCTAAAATAAATTGCCATGTAATCTTATCTAATCTGGAGTGAAGAAAAAAGAACGAAGGCTATTTGAATGCCTGTTGTCTGTCCCCCCTTTCAGGAAGTTTAAAGTATTGGATTCGGTATCATAGCTTGGATGCCATTATGGATGAATTACTTTCCCTAAATAATGTTATTATAACCACTGCCCTTTCATACCACAAACATTACCATTTCAATTTATATGTCATCTGCTTTTGCAGTATATCTCTGTCGTAATAAATCATAATGCATTTGACTTGAAAAGTGAAAGTGAGAGGGGAAGGGTGGAGTGTGGGGGGACTGAGAATAAGAAGGTACTGAGGTAATCTCTGCCTGTGAGATAGAGGAAGACAGAGTGCTCAGTGAGAAACGAATGAGATAGACAAGGAGAAAGACAGAGAGAGGTGAGGAGAAGGATATGGTCAGCGGCAAAAAGGAGAGAGAGAGAGGTGAAACTGAATCCGAGTGAGAAAGAGAGAAATCACGGTGCAGGTGGGTAGTGAGAGAGATGTCACTGTAGGGCTGGAGAGGTTGTCACGCACACCTGCACAGCCCCAGTGGGTCAACCCCCTCGTCAACAACCCTCCATACCCCTTCCATCGCCACTGCCTCCCCTTGAGCCAGACAGACAGACAGACCACGGGGACTGTGGCGTAATCACTTTATTTCCCCCCATCGACTGACTGATCCACTGCCTCCCACAGGGACCACGGTGGCCCAGGTGACAGCCACAGATGCTGACGATCCCATGTTTGGAAACAACGCCAAGCTCATCTACTCCATCCTGCAGGGGGAGCCCTACTTCTCCGTGGAGCCAAAGACGGGTACCGCTGACAGCCATAGAGGCTTTTCAATTCAAATTATCCTTGTCATAATAGAGTGGTGCAGGGATGACGTATTTTTGTGGGTCAACCCGGAAGTTAGTATCGCGTCTGGTTCCCTCGCCTGAAAGTCTATGGGATTTTTGAATAGGGTTTTTGGTTAGATGCCTGAAAAAAGGTCTGTGGTTAACACAAGCTTATGATATTGTGACCTTTGTGTTCAGAAAGATCATCTTCACAAATGAACACCACTTTTATGATTTTTGAAGCATAAATGCGATCGGTAGAAGTAAAAAGCTAATGTTAGTCTATAAAGAACTACACCACAGACTTCAACGTCACCACCGTCAACACCACTAGCTTCCAACTTATAATTTGATTCAGCTCTCTTACCTCTTCTACAAAAGCCTCTCCTCTTAGCGTGACCTGATTTAGCTAGTTGTCATGTTTGTCAGTTTCCAGTCTCACATCGTTGAGACTGACGTTGAAGTCATGCGACCGTGGTGTAGTTCTTTATAGCCTAACGTCAGTTTTTTACTTCTAGCGATTTCATTTACACTTCAAAAACCATAAAAGTGGTGTTCATGTGTGAAGATTATCTTTCTGAACACAAAGGTCACACTATCATAAGCTTGTGTTAACCACAGAGCTTATTTCATTCATCTAACCAAAAACCCCATTCTAAAATCCCATTGACTTCCAGACGAGGGAACCAGGCGATGCTAACTTCTGGGTTTTAGGACTCATTCCTGCACCACTCTATTAGGGGATTTGCAGTTGCGTCTCCCAGCAACCATATCTGGCACCATCATGGAGGTCCATTCGAGATTTGGTTGTGTGCAAATGTCTGAATATACAGTGGGGTCCAAAAGTCGGAGTCCACTACCGATAACTGTTTGTTTTCATCATTTATCAAAAACAAATCAAATATTTTTTACTCGGTTGATACTTCCTCTTATTCAAGAATACATTATTTGGAACTGATACAAATCAAAATGTTTCGATCTTTGATAAATGCTTGAAATCTAACTATATCTGAATATCTTAACACCATTTGGATTATTATTTTTTATTATGTAATCATGTAATCTTGAGAAATATCATTTGACTGAACACAAGTTTTTGGAGTTCTTGTTAGTAGACAGATGACCAGAAAAAGATTGTTGTGTTGTGGGTTTGTCGCTAGATTCAGTGACTTTTTAGACACCCTCCTCGCTCCCTCCCTCCAACTTTATTTCTCAAAAGCAACTAGCAACACCTACTTTCTTTTCAGACCATTTAGGGAAAACTGTTAGCAAGTTAGCAATCTGACGACAGATTGGTGTGTTTGATGCCAACAAGCTTGGTGCTACTTCCTTGTCTAATCCAACAAGGTCAGATCACAGTGTAGCCTTCTGATCGACGAGTAGCGGAGAGCCGGATCAGTGTAGCAAATACATTGAAATGCAAATCATCTGGCAACTTCGAGTGACTTTTCGAGTTACTTTCCTGGGAAGAGAGTTGACAACACTGTCTTAATTGACTACCCACTACTAATACTAATTAGTAATTAGATGTGTTTACAAACGAGACAGTGATGGTTATTGGTAGCTAATGGTGCTTGAAAAAACACAAAACACAAAATCAATCAGATGTATCGGTGGTGAAACTAACGGTCCTCATAAATGGCACAGAAATGAAATGTCGATTCGGTTATTCTGTGACACAGCGTCTGTTCACAGCCCACTGTCACCCAAGAGCTGAGGACATCCACTATGGCTGCCAGAGGGTGCGTTACATAACCTGAAAGCCCTCTCCAGTTTGCTATTTATTTCATTGTGCGCTGATTGAATTTACAGAGCTTAAGTTTACTGCGGTGTATGGCGCTCTCATAAACTACTCGAAACAAAGTTTGTTTACTCATGTCTGGAAAAGTGAAGCAGAGAAAAACACCCACAGATACACTTGACGCAGTGTTAATGAACCTCCTCTTCCTCCTTTCTCACTGCATGTCTCTCTCGCTTTCACTCTCTCGCTTCCCACCACCACCACCCCGTTTCGTCTCCACCCTCAGGTATTATTGTGACATCTTGGCTCAACATGGACCGCGAGGCCAGAGAGCAGTACCTGGTGGTGGTGCAGGCGAAGGATATGCTGGGCCTCAGTGGCGGCTACTCCTCCTCCACCACGGTCACCGTCAGCCTGACTGATGTCAACGACAACGGCCCCACGTTCCAGCAGCGTGAGTCACTCTCATCACTCACTGACACACACCGCCGCGGCTGTTCACACGCGTACAATCAATGGGGAAGTACGAAGCGCGGCAGGTGTTTAATGCTACACCTGAGAGGTATTTATTTGATCACACTTCTCTGGTTTTGGGGGGTGGTTTTGTGCTGCCAGCGCTGCATTCTGCTCTGCACGTCTTGTTATTCATCCAGCAGCTGAAATAAAAAAATAAAATAAAAAAATACAGCAGTCAGAGAATGAGATGGGGGATGTAGCCTACAGATAAAAGAGAGAGAGAAAGAGAGAGAGGTGGGGAAAGAGATGAGGTTGTGCTCGTGCGCGCGTGTGTCACATACACATGCGCGCTGCTTAAGCCCGCTGGATGGATTTAATCATTCAGACATGGAAGGACATTTGTCATGACCTTTGGAAACAAACCTGGCCTTCTCAGCGATAAACCTCACTAAATGAATGCCCTGGGAAGAAATCAATTCAGTAGAAATAATAAAATAAAAAAAAACAAGGATGAGACTTTCAACTGTGAATGTCGCACTCACGTTCATTGTCCCGCGCTACTATACTCCATGGCTCGAAGGCCCTTTTTGAATATTATAGGGCCACACTTCAATTTGAACTGCGCACCTCCATAATTGTTATCAGCCAGAGATTGTTTTCAGGAGCAGCTGGTTGCCTGTCGAGGCCCTCCCAGTTGTGGGAGTCATCCAAATAGAGCTGAGCCACTCCGAAGCCACAATCACATTTTCTCATCTTCTTATTAGAGTTAGGCCAGGATTATGTGGAGTTGCCACAACTTATCTTTGACTTATATAAATTGACCCTCCACCACAATGTTCTCCATTCTTATCATTTTACACACTAGCAGACTCTTGACTAACTATTAACAACTTACTGTCCAGTTCTGGAGGCAACAACTGGACAGTTTTTGTATTTATTTAATTATTTATTTAATTATTTATTGATTTATTACCCAACACCTAACTTGCATACAGAGTATGTTATGCTTGTGCATTGCAGAAGCAGCCATCTGGGATCACACATTTTCCATAATCCCTTTTGATATCCGATTCCACAGACTACTCGGATTCTGCCTAGAGCGGTATTAACATGAATGATTTGCAAAAGCATTTTTTTTGTTTTCTCCAGACTTGTACACCTTTGCCGTCCATGAAAATGCAGCAGTGGGCACCACGGTGGGCCGGATCATGGCGGAAGATGGCGACGTTGGCATCAATGCAAGGATGACCTACAGTCTGGAGGAGGACCTGGAGGAGAGCACCACCTTCAGAATCCAAACCGACCCGGTGACTCAGGAGGGAGTGGTGCTGCTGGCTAAGGTGAAGTCACACTGACCGGCTCTGTATGATTGGGTTGATATTACTCATTCCTGTTTCTTGATTCAAGGGCAGTTTACAATATTTTCCATAAGTAAAAAAAACAAAAAAACAATATATTTCTGTTGGTACTAATTAAAAACCTTTCTATTCTCTGTTTTTCTTGGAGTTGACATTGTGCTTCATATTTTACCTCTAGATTCAGCATGTTTGTGGCGCAAAGGATTTCAATTTAGATGGTCTGATGATAATAAAAAAAGCCATTATTGACTCTGGGTCTGCATCATTGGGGGAATACACTAATGGTTTGCATGCTGTGTTCTTATTACTAGCATCATAATGTGAATTGAAAATACAGAATTATATAAGTGCATGCTCACAGCTAGCAGCTCATTGACATTGACTAAACCATTTCCTCATCCAATCTTAGTGGTGTCCAGCACTCACTGGAATAACCATCTCTATAAATACAAGTTGCCATAGCATATTTGCAAAGCTGTTATTTCTGTTAGCAATTACACCAATTTAAGTAGAATATTATACTGCTTGATAATGAACAGTAAAGTGCTTTCTGTTTATCATCACAGTAGTCTCAAATAATATGCACCAAACATCAAAAAAACGTTCTTTTTTTTCCAGCCTCTGGACTATGAAAGTAAGAGACGCTTTGTTATGGCAGCAGAGGCAGTCAATGACCACGTGGACACCCGCTTTTTGAGTCACGACGAATTCAGGGACAGAACCACGCTCAAGATCGTCGTTGAGGACGTGGACGAGCCACCTGTCTTCCTCGCGCCGGCCTACGAATGGAAAGTTCCAGAAAACGCAGCGGTGGGAACCGTGGTTGGGACTGTGACTGCCAGAGACACTGACACAGTCAACAATGCCATCAGGTAACATGACCCCTCCAAATAGTCACTAGGAAGAATGGCATATGCCACCCAACTGCCACATGATAATTACTAGGTAGATATCCAGCCTGGAGGGTGGAGAGTGGGGGAGGAACATCCCCAGACAGCCTACCCCAGACAGCTTCCTCCACAGGGTGAAAAATCATTCCATTTCAAATAGTGTTACTGGCTCGGTGCATCCATTTTTACCCTTGATCTCTGTGGATAGCCTGTACATGGTCATATTTATCTCATATTACTTTAGTAGGAAATGAGCACTGCTGAATAAATCATGACGATTTTTTATACCTCACAGGCTTTTCTAGCTATTGCTGTGGTATTATCACAAAGCGACTCAGCCAGGACGTCGGAATGTAATAAAGCACCATACGAGGTGGCATATGGAATTGAGATTTGCAGTCATTTGCAAGTGGGGCACGTTGCAGAGGAGACAGCAGCACTACTGGTGCTTGTAGTCCACACCAGCTGAGCTTAAGAGTGGCAGGTGGCGCATATTGTCCGCAATCTAGCATCTATTAGTGGCCTTTTTTGGTGACACTGTCACTTTGAGAAAATACATTTAATCTGACATTTTCTGTGTTTCCATGGTTCTAGTGCAGAATATTACATTTACTTGGGTCAAATTGGCTTATTTTCCATGTGGCTGTGGCTCAAAGGCATAATTTATTACTCTGTGTTTTCATTCTTATTTGCCCTAATTCACCATGGTGGAATAATCACTTATATTAATGGGTGAGAAAAATAACAAAGCTCCTAGGCCCTCACCTTTTGCCTTATGGGAAGAGTAGACAGACTGAGAATATTATTCGCCTTCAAAAGACACTGAAAAAAGTTGATCAATGCCTCTGTGTTTACAAGGTACTTTGTTTCACTGTCTGTAAAGGATCATAGGCGCTCACGTGTTGCCACACAAAATGTCAGTGAAAAGAAGTGTTCAGTGGTGTTGTCACGTTGTCGTTACAGCTTGTGTGCAAGGTCTTTGTTGGATATCTGTCAGTGGATGGAAATATTGTTAGCCAAATTTATCACCCCGTGGTATCACAGCGCTTTGTCAACAACCTTGCTTGCTAAATGTGTTGATTTTTCTCCTAGATATTCGATTGACAAAAGCAGTGATGTCAGAAAAGCTTTCAAAATAGACCCAAACAATGGAACCATAACCGTTGCTAAAGCTTTGGACCGGGAGACTACGAACTGGCACAACGTGACTGTTGCAGCCAAGGAAACAAGTAAGGCAAATTTCCTACAATTAACAATAACATCCTATAACATCCCAACGTCCCAACCCGTCACTTAGCCGAGAGTAGAGTATGCCTCGCGGCAACGTGTCGATGACAAATGTAAATCTCTTGTCTAGAATGAAGCAAAACCTTCAACTCCCAAGAATGGGTTTACTTGCATAGCTCCCATTCTGTTCACTCTCCTGTTTTGGAGAGAGCAGTGAAACACCAGTGCCCTTTTCTTTTCTTTTTTGCCACATTTGTGACTCAAGAAGATGTGAACTGAGAAACATTTGTTAGTCTAAAGTATTATTTTGACAGAGCTTTTACAAAGCTTTATGATGCATGCACCCTTTGGACTCCAGCAAATGTCTGTCTTCACAACTGCAGCGCAGCACCATTTATCCTCCTCTGTGGCGGTGTTCATCAAAGTGCTGGACATAAACGACAATGTGCCAAGGCTTGCAAGAGATTACCAGCCATATATCTGTGAGGGGACACAGGCGGGAGAAGTATGTATATTATGATGCATTGATGTTGTGATTTATGTAGCCTTGCAAAGAAAATTCCAAAGACTGTGGATGATAAAAATTATCATATTATATCATATTGCAATCATATGGTATCATATAATCCAGTACATCATTCAGCACATAATAGGACTCATGAAAATGCTTGACTATTGTCCAGCTGCGTATTATACATTCAAAACACTTATACGTGGGCTGCTGCATCGTAGATTCTGAGTGTCAAATTGTCCGATAGAGAGTTGAGTAGAGTTGAAGGCTGTTTTTTATTGTGCAACCTTGTACATTTCCATGTCCCTGAGAAAGCCGTTGAAACATGATTTCTGTATGTGTTCCTGTTTGTGTCTCTCAGCTTATTCAGCTGCTCAGTGCTGTGGATCCAGACGGCCCTGTGCAGGGACACCACTTTTACTTCTCTATGGTCCCTGAGAAGCACATCAATCCAAACTTCACCATCAGAGATAATCAAGGTTACAATCAGATTATAAGGAAAATCTGTCATAACTAGCGATTTGTATGTAATCAACATGTATACCCTGATCCATTATATCATACTGTACTGTATGTCCTCCCATCCTATCGGTTTCAGTTTTCAGTTTTATTCAATTTTCAGTGTTATTAGTCATATTTAGGTTAACACAGGGTCAACAATACAATGAAATGTGCTGGACGAGAGTCAGGTCAGCTCAGCAGTAAAAAATAAAATATAATAGAAAATGTAAAATAGAAAAAGAGAGCAGCATACATAAGTAAAGTGAAGTCTATGTACATAAAAGTGAAAAAGTCTATGTACAGTATCAGTCCTGGTTGAATAGCAGCAGTCCGTGGAATAGTGCAATTTCTTTTCCTATCCTTGTATTGTTCACTGTTAAAAGAAATTATGTTGAATCCACTTTTGGTGATCCAGCATACTTTTGATGAGCTGTACAACCAGACGAAGCCATCGTAAAAAGCCCTACTCATATGCTGCTGTGCTGCTGCTACACCCCCTAGAGACAACGTCAGGGCAATCCTGCTGTATAAATGCATGGCAGAGGCAGAATGAAGGGACCTTTACAACGGTTGCCACGATAAAGTGCCAAGCAAATAGGCTTGGTATGACTCCACACTGGACCTCCAACCTCTCAATTGCAGAGTACAGGTGCTCTCACCATAAGGGAGATATTTTCTTCACCAATCTAAGAGTTTTTTTTTTTTTTGCAAAATAATGTATCCACTATTTAAAAAAACAATTAAACCTACTCTGGAAATAAAACTCAGTACGGAAACTTTAATAACATTATTAGATATTTTAAAGACCTTTGGTAGAATTGTCTATATTTTTTGAAATACGGGGTGATGTATTTCAGAAATCCTCAGTTGTAAGTTTTGTACATAAAAGCATCTCCAATGAGTAAATAGAAACAAAAATACTAGCATTGTAGTAGAGGAGGCAGTCAACCTTTCTTCAAACTCTGAAGTTAAAATGGGCATTAAAAAAAAGCAGTGTTAAAATGGTCTGGACAGAATCAATGTATGCAAATGTGGTATATGGGTGGTTAACCAGGCATGCAGACCAGTCCAGTCAGCAACCAGGGAATATGAATAATGAATTAGGAATGAACACTAACATATTTCTATATGCCCTGAGGCACAATGGACTACAAAAACGTATTGTTTAATGTCTGGTGCAAATTCACTGAAACACCGTGAACACACTGTATTTACACTGTAGTTGTAAACATAGAAAATCAGACAAGCTCCTTGGGTCTTTCTGATCACATTTAGTGTACCAGCACGCTAAGACCTTCTTCCAGTCTTCAGTAGTCCACTGGCGGTGCTTCATGGCCCAATCAAGCCTCTTTTTCTTATTTTGCCATCTTAGCAATGGCTTTCTTACTGCCACTTCTTCTCTTCACAGTTGAAACTGTGACTTGCTTACTTCCACCAACAGCATTGATTCAAGCATTTTCGGTTATATTAGTTGAAATTGTCTTTATATCCCAATCAATAAATCAAGTCCTCTGAAATAAAAATGGAAAACATCCGGTGTCTATGTAGCAGCTGTAATACTGTAATAAGTACGTCCAATCATTTCATTTGGTCCAAATGAAATGATTGGACAGATTTCCTGCCTGTCGACTTGCATTCCCAACAACCAGGAAGTCAGACTCCAGTTGTAGACACAGGGCCATGG
>CABFOP010096018.1:0-10397 GCA_900683385.1 Anoplogaster cornuta | reverse complement strand
ACAATGAAAACATATAACTGAGACAGTTATAGCATCAAAACCCTGACACACAAAGTCCTACTGTGCAAGTCTCACATCAAAATGTGTAATAGCTATGTTGGTCCACAGCGCAAAACGTATTCGTTTCACAATAATGGCTCTAAAATTTTGAGACGCCTACGTTTTTTTAGGTTTTCTTTATATTTTCTATTGGCCTGCGTCCATGTCACATGACTGCCAAGTTTCTGTCTGTGAAAAGAAAAAAATGGCAGACATTCCTTTTATTCTCAGTGGAAAATGCAATACTCTATAAAGATGATTTCATAGTAAATATCCTCAGTCACATGTTCTTGGAAATATAAAATTAAACGAGCAACTTCACATTTTATAATCACAGGCTATAAAATGCCTTTTCTTAACAGAGATAGTTGGTGTTTGGATTTGGGTTGCAGTCGGAAGTCGGAAGCCATCCACAGCAGACAGCCCAAAACAGTAGTCCAACGTGCCCACAACACAATGCTCTTCAGTAGCCTCCCACTATCAAAACTGAACAAAAAAAATTATTTCTCAGAATCGAGGGAGGAATAATTAAAACTGATGGCCTTAACATTAACCTATCATATTGTTGTTGAGTTATCAAGGACACTTTGGTGTTTTTGTGTTGAGAAATGTTTGAGAACGTGTTGAGATATCATTAAAAGAAAACCTTAACACGGTGACATTAAAGGTTTATTCAGTGAAAGCATGAAATGAAATGAGCCATCTTAGCTCTATCATCCTGAACCGACAGTATTAGACAGATTCATTGCCCCATCACTGGTGGAAATAGAGAGGAAGATTAAATTACCTCTGTGATGACAAATAAGAGTGTTGTATTGGCTGCTGCTCGATTTGGGTGATTGGGGACAGTGGGAGTTCAAGGAGCTTCTTTCACACTTACTTGAGTCTCACAAAGAAAAATCACATCATCAGTCATATTCGACAGATCGGATGACCTTTATTCAATTAAATGAAGCACCGAGCAATGTGTAAAGCCCATCGTCCCGCCCTCCAAAGAACTACATCTTAGGGGATGTCTGTAGTGACGTCTTTGGCTGAAACAGATAAGACACAAATTGTGATTTTTGTTTAAAGATTTGTAGCAGGAGCATGATGTTTTAAAACTGGCCTCATAGCCTAGACCCCTATTTCACCCCACCTACGTAATCCATACTGCCGCTGAGTAATTTAAAAAGAGTCACAGCTGTCATATAGACAATAAAATGCAAAAAGGCTCAAAAGGAGAACCTCACAAAAAAAGACAGAAAAAGTCCACAAATCATTACACAGTGAGAATTTGACAAAATACTTTACATTACATTACAGTCATTCAGCAGACGCTTTTATCCAAAGCGACTTACAATAAGTGCATTCAACATAGGTACAGTAGGCAAGATAACTACTAGTCACCAGAAATCGTAAGTGCAATTCCTTCCTATACAAGTATCTAAGAGCAGAACCAGTGCTGAGGTAAAAGAGTAATAAGTTATCTACCTACTTTAATTAAACAAATGATACAAGTAAGTGAAGACAAATAAGCAAGTGCTAAGAGGAAGGGTCAGGGTAGTGTTTCTTGAAGAGGTGAAAGATGGGCAACAACTCTGCTGTCCTGACATCAGTGGGGAGTTGGTTCCACCACCGCGGGGTCGGGACGGGGGAAGAGCCGTGACCGTCGTTAGACCGACCCGAGGGGCCTCTGAGTGGGCGGGTCGGGGTGTAAGGTTGACCACAGCCTGGAGGTAAGAAGGAGCTGTTGTTCCCTTCACTGCCCTGTAGGCTACAGCACCACCAGGGTCTTGAACTGGATGAGCTGCTACAGGGAGCCAGTGGAGAGAACGGAGACATGTCTTGCATTTCCAAAGAGGAGGAATTTCCCACAAAGATGGGCTCGGTGGAGGAGGAATCCTTATGCTTACATTGTAGGAACAGCAAGACATAATATAAGCTTTTATTTCTCTTTGGTGCACTCGAGATACATTGGTTGTCTTCCCTGTAAAGGATAATACTGAGGCAAGGAAAGTCTGGCCTTTCTATTGTAATGTTTTACAGGATGTTCTTAATGTATGGAAAATATATATTGCGACCACATTACCTGGGTGGCATGTCCAGTCACTCCAATCACTCCAGAGTTTTCCGTTAGCACAATGGTATTCCAACTTGGACCGAACCCTGAAGCAGTTCCTCTCGGTGTCAGGCATGGAGAGCTGAGTCAGGGTCATCGCCTCAGTTTCAAACTTCTGCTGTCAGTAACAAGTAAAGCAAAGCCACTGTTATTACTCAAAGAAACAATTATTATTATGATTTTATTTTTATTATTATTATTGTATACTTATATTCTTATATACTATATATTATTATTATTATTATTATTATTATTATTATTGTCAGCTAACATCATGAAACCAATATCTACCAGTCTCAGAAATCAAGGTGAAACAGCAACAGTATTAATATCTGATGGAGAACTATACCTACAGTGAGTGGTCAGATTGCACACAGTATTAAAAAAAATGTGATGCCGTCTACTATACAAAGTAAATTAAATAATAAATATACTAAATAACTAATAAATCACAAAGCTCTAACAGCCCAATCACAACAGCACCCAGATGAAAGGAAAAGGAGCACCTTTTTTCTGATCATCTGCTTATGGATGTTGAAATATTGACACCGGATCAATTGTTCAAATCATATTCAATAGAATGTGGATAATATGCACAATATATTGCACATTGTAATATTCCACAGTGAGATACACCCACGAGAATGTTCTGTCTCACAGAAATGTGACAGGCAATAAAGCATTCTGAATCTGACTTCTAAATTAAATGTATTTAAGTATCAAAAGTAAAAGCATGTGTTCAATATAATGCCCTCTTATTTCAGTGCTACGAAGTGTTCCATATTCACTGCATTAACCTGTATAGGTTAAGCTAAACGGTGTGAATCATATCGCTAGAGATCCAGGCAAACCTTAAAATATCCTGTTATCAGTCTCTGTTCACATACGTACAATCTATGACACGCAAATGTGTTATGGCAACTACAGCGCTTTCATAACAGCCTAAACTGTTTATATAAGATAAGATAAGATAAGATAATCCTTTATTTGTCCCGCAGTGGGGAAATTTGCAGTTTTATATGCCAAATCTAAAAGGCTTAAGAGGTGTGTGGTCGTGAGTCTAGGCTCTGCAATGCTTTTATATCTGTCTTGCATCCCTTCAAGACAAATAAAGACACATTTTAAAAGAAATATAACTTGGAAAGGTTGTGGGGAAATCTCACAGCAATCTGGAGGACACACTACAATGCTCTGGTTACTATAATGACCATGAATAACACAAGATCTGTGCTATTGTAAACCATACCGTCGAATGGTTTCCATCTGGTCTCTCTTGATTGTGTTCCACTTCCCATATCAGGCATTGTGGAGGAACCCTCCCAACAGGACGTTCCCAGTGCAGTTCCAGCTGCCCGTCTGTACCTGCCTGCAAACGCAGCGTCTCCGTGGCTGCAGGCTTCACTACAAATACAACGAATCAAGCGAAAACAGATCAGTTCATTGAACCGTAATATGTTTTCCTTATTGAGACAGTCACAGAGCTGAGAAGGACACAGGAGAGAAGATCAGGAGTCACTCGTCGCCACCAGCAGGGTTATACTCTACAAGCATGTGGACACCTGCTCATCGAACATCTCATTCCAAACTCATGGGCATTAATATGGAGTTGGTCCCCCCCATTGCTGCTACAACAGCCTCCATTCTTCTGGGAAGGCTTTCCTCTAGATGTTGGGACATTGCTGCAGGTGATTTGCTTCCATTCGTTCCAACTCATCCCAAAGGTGTTGGATGGGGTCGAGGTCAGGGCTCGATGCAGGCCAGTCAAGTTCTTCCACACTGATCTGGACAAACCATTTCTATACGGACCTCGCTTCGCGCTGAAACAAACTGTTGCCACAAAGTTGGAAGCACAGAGTCATCTAAAATGTCATTAAGCATTAAGATGTCCCTTCACTGGAGATAAGGGGCCCGAAACATGAAAAACAGCCCCATATACATTAGAAGGGGTGTCCACATGTAGTGTATGTGACTCCAGAGATAAGGATTTATGTAGCTCGGGGACTAAATCATTATAATCCATAAAGGTACTCTGCATGTTGGTTCATTAAAAAAAGCAAAAACCAGAAACGAAGCATGCATGTACCGTAGTTCTGAATTTGCAGGGAGAAGAAGGCCGGCCTCAGCGGCCCCTTGGGGGAGGAGCCATTCACACAGAAGTTGATATCCGTGAACTCTGGGAGAAATGTCCTTGTGAAGTTGCAGCCACTCCTGACGCCGTTGGAAATGATATATTTTGGGCATTCCTCAGTCTGTTCCAGGTCCATGTGCCTGGGGGAGTACCACACCCACAGTATTAAAGCTATTAGGATTCCTTAAAGGCAAAACATACATCATATAACACATGTCTGATATAAGAGTTGATTGGAGTTTCAATTGTTTTTGTGAAATCTAAATGTATTTGGCTATAGGTTCCAGCAGCCCCTGCGACTCTGACCAGGAATAAGCGCGTATACAAGGTTGATGGATGGATACTGTAGTTGATTGCACTTAAAAGTTGATTTGTTCCTTTAAATTAAGCTTGAACCCTGTATTTACCCGTATCTTGTTTAAATATAGATTTCACATTATTATGCCTCTAATTATTTATTTTATTTTATTATTTGTAAAAATCAGTACAGTATGTGGGTTTTTTTTTGTTTGTGTTATTAAAATTTCAGATTCATTTCAGCTATACATTTTAGACAGGTTTAAAACTTTTAGTCCAGTTTGTACTTTTAGTATTGGTTGACTGACTGTATCCAAAGTAGCTGTTATGTGTATTTGATGTTCACAAGTAATATTGGAGAATGACCTCTGGATCGGCATAGAATTAATCAATTTATTAATGGTAGATGTGTTGGCAGCATGTTTTAAAACATCATATAAAAAACTGCCAGGCTGTGCTGGTGGCTTGGCAGGCTAAAGCATATATAAGGTTCTTGCAAACCTCTTCCATATTCTCCACTTTTATTTTGTATTGAATCAAAAAGGTGAAACTGAAAATAATTTGATGATCTGTTCGTGATCAGTTTTTAAAAGGTAAAAAGGTGGAAACAACAAAGAGCCCTGAAATTGGCCAAAATACTAAAAATAAGAATATGCACACTTGGCAACACGTTTCAAAGGAAGGGTAAATATTTTGCCAGGTGTGCATAAGCCTGTGATAAGTTGTTACAGCTTTCTAAAGAGAATGACAGCATGAGGGATGAAGTGTCCTGGGACAGATTCGAAGCCAGGACATCGTAATTACATGGTATGCACATTAGCCAAGTGATCCGCCAAGCTGCACACATTCATGATCATTTAATATTTTATAGCATTATTTTAATATGGATATAAAATGCTTTTGTTTTCATGCATTTTTTTGGTTTAGTTATTTTAGTTAACCAAGATAATGTTGTTTGAGTACCATGACATACCAGAAATAGAGGCTTTGGTGTGAGTTGGTTGGCTGCTTAGGGCCTCTTTTCCAGTTGCACTCTATGTACTCCATCCTATGGAACACACAAACAAAATCCCGGACCATGGTTCCCTCAAGGCCTACATGTAGAGAACAAGAACAAAATAATTCATTCCAGGAATCTGTTCAAACCAGCACAGTTTAAAGCAATATTTCATTTTTACTTTTCTACAACACTAATCCAAAGACAGCTCCTGGGGATCTGCTATCACTGTAGGTTTTCAATAAGTGAAAACAGGCAAAACTACTCAAAAGTAAAAGTATGATCTGGGACACAGCATGAAATAATACTGTACAGTGCAGTAGTAAAAACATGTATCACTGTAAATATAACACACATGTAGATCTGGTTAAAGATGAATAAAGTGACATAAATAAAGTTCATTTAAACTTCTGCATTGTGTCTGTTTTACAAACTTCTGTAGGTCAGTGAGCAACTTGAGGCCTAAACAAACTAGATATAAACTGTAGACATGGTACACAGCTCAATGTGAAGGACAAAATAAATGTGCTGTAATTGTATGTTATGGTGACACTGTGTTAACCATCCAATATTTAAAAAAAAAAAAAAAAATTTAAATTTAAAAAAGGAAATGTAATTAAATGTACCATGTGTACAATTATTTTTAAATTACTATCTCACTAGGAAATATATAGCTCTCGCAAAAAATATTTTATTAATAGCTGTGAGTGAGAAGACAGATTTAAGTATGTTCACTTAAACCGGGGCGACAAGTAGAGTAGCTGAATGCTTTTTTTAAACACTTAATAGTTCAACTAATGTGTCAACCTTTGAGTTTAAGTGTCACTCTGGCAACATGGACACCTCGGGTAGCTCAAATATTTGAACAAATTTTGTTTTGTTTTGCAAAGGTCTGTGTTTATTTAAAACACATTATCTATCTATCTTCCATCACTATCTGATTTCTGAGTCCACTCACCAGTGCTGGCCGGTGGCCGGACCAGTTCAGTGTAACGTGTACTCATGACCTCCGAGCCATTGGTGCAGGGTCCTTTCAGTAAGGTGTAAACTCTCACTCTAACTTCTTTCATCAGGTCAAACTGGGCACTGCGGGTCCTCTTGGTAGTCCTGATGGCCTGCCAATCCTGAAACATGATCCCGTTATTTAGAGGTCTGACATTTAGGTGAGTTCACATTCTTCTAACTACCAGTAGGGATGCTTAGAGATGGAAAGGTTCTTGTGTCATCATAAGCTGGGATTTCTGTGAGATATGTCCTTCTGGCAGAATGGGGCGACGGTCCTGTGCTTCCCCGTGTACTTGCATCAAAGTTCATGAATTCCTTCCGTTAATCCTGTTCACATAAAAAAGAAACCTGTCCACAACCTGTCCACTTCCTCAGCTGTTATCCTAAAATCACTGTTTGAAGTGGTTTGCCAGGGCATTTGGGGAAAAGCGCTCTAATCCTGTTCAATCTCTCCACCATCATCAGTCTGGGCAGTATTTCAGTTATTGCCACAAAGAACCACGTAGAACCACATAGTAGTATCACTGGTATGCTTTTGTGATTAGTAGGACCCACTTTGGACGTCTAATTACTAACTGCATGGACTGCCTTAACACATATACCCAATCTTAAAGAACATCATTCATATTTTGATAGGATAATTCCTGACTGTGTCCGATCCCTGCATCCCTTAGAAGCAGTCCTCTGCACCACCGACTCCATGTTTTGGTATAATGAAACTACTGAACCAGGGACACTGACGCCAAGCCATTCTCAATGAAGCACATCACAACGCAATTAGAGGAGTCCTGCACGGAGCTATTGCCGGCTCATCCTACGTGTCAGCCAAAAAATACGTATGTACAGTCAGTCGGTAGAGAATGAGACTGCTAAATGACTGTAATGGATGGGATTGTACTGTGCAGAATTGATTGGGTTTACATTGTTGAAGTCCAAGCAGAACCTCTCCTCCTTAGTTGCCTGGGCAAGCTGTGTGCTAGCACCTGTTCAAGCGTTGCGTTTACATCCGAGTGTGACAAAGTTCCCTGAAGAGAGTTTTAACGACTGGCCAACTGATGCTAATGATGCTGTTTCTGCCCCCCAACACCTTAAAACCTTTACCAGTGATGCAAGAGTTTTTTGGATGGACTATTTAAAGAAAAGGTTCATTTCATAACTATCCCTTCAAGAATCAACAGGCTCCCAACATTCCAAGAAATTGAAGCCATAGGGATTTAGTCTTTTTTTATGAGTCACTTAAAAAAAATCATAATGAAGAGCTGACTGGACCACTTGAGGATATGCTATACAACTAAATAGCCGAAAGGGAAGTAGCCCTTTACAATCACATTTTAGAGAGCAAGACCATAACACCATGCTAAGATCAGAATAATTCCCGATGAGAGCTCAGGACAAACAGCCCAGTTTGTAGAGAAAGATCAGTCTCCTTAATGCACACCAGTGACTCTGGTGAAGATACAGTAGCTCCTTAATTCCAAAAAATGCATTTTAAGATGACTTTATTTGGACCATTTACACACGGTCAGGTTTATCATATCCCCCCTCATTACACTCACATAGTGTACACATACACAATTCATCAGGCCAGTGCACAGAGTTGCCTGAAGTGGAGCAGTTTGCTCAAGTGTGTAATAATAAGTAATGCCAGCCATCCTCCACCTCTAGCTGGAATACACTCTGCTGTTCGTGGATGAGCAAACCAATAACCTTTTGGTTATTATTCAGCTCCTCCAACCCAAGGCCGACTTGCTGCCCTGCGCCCTTTTTGGCCACTGGATGGGACTATTTCTCTACCAAATCAGTACAATAAACTGGCATCTTGTTCCTTTAATATTACACAGCACAGCCTCATGAAGGGCGTTTGAAGAATAGTCATGAAGAATAGTTTTCCATTGTTGTATTGTGAGCACATGTTGATTGTTTAACTATTAGATGCTTTCACAAGACTGGAGATTTAAAATAGATATGTAGATAAAATTGTGTTTTTTTAATGGGTGTATATGAGAAATAGAGACTTGGAGAGATGTGTTGGCACCTACATTCCATCTGTCCTGGTTTGTGTTGAGGTACTCCAGTTGAAACCTCTGGAGGCACTCGGTCTCCTTCAGCAGGCTGGCCGGGGAGCTCCAGTGGATCTGGAGAAGTCCAAGGTGCCCAGGGTCAACTATCACAAGATCTTCTGGAGGATCCACTGCAGGTGAATAAAACAGCATTGATTATATGGAAAATGAGGCATAGGTGAAAAATTACTAGTGTCTTCCAACGTCTCTTTCTGTAAACATTGGCACCACATGTTTTAGACTCAGCCTTCTTTGGTAGACAACCATTCCCTGCAGAACAGCTCACACGTATTGTTTCCAACAGCTGGCTTCAGGAATCTCTGCGCTGCCTGATCAATGGTAGTGCTGGGACTTGCTATCCCTCCCTTTACACTGTGATTCATTTATATATATTTTTTCCCAGTTCAAATGAATGCAGGGGAACCCCCCTGGGATGTCTCTAACCTGAGTCAGAGATAAACTAAAAGCAAAGAAACAAACCTGTAAATCTGTTGTAATACATGCATTGGCTCCGGTCCAGCAAGAGCAGCATCAGCGTGGCCAACCAGGTTTTGCCCACCATCATTCTATATTAGTCAATAAACAAGATGAAACCAACAATCAAAATAGAAGGACTAAAGAAGGAATGAACAATACCATATTGAATAAAACTGTAGGCCTATATAAATTATTAGTATGTAACTTGTAACTTTATTTTTAATGTGGTGATCATTGAATTCTAACACATGAATCAAAACCAATTTATATTCACATAATACTCTTGTTTTTTGTTGTGAGTCACGTTATTGAAAGAAAAAGAAAAAAATAATAATCTACAATTTTCATTGTTCTATGCTACAAAATCAAAATACAAAATAATATTAGATAAAAGGATGTCATTCATTAAAAAAAAGAAAAAGTTATTGACATGTAAAAAATACTATGTTCACATCGAGAGGAACCTGAGTAGACTACTTACGTGAACTGGATCTGAATGAGAGCGGAGATTCCTGACAGTCGAGTAGAAGTAATGTTCGTTCATCCTTTTGTATGGCGAGGGGAGGGGCGCTGTGGGAGGCGGGGTAATACCACCTATCAACGGCAATGGCGCTGTTGAGCAGTTTATACGCGGAAAACCGAAGCAGAACCATGCCAGAGCAGACAAATGGACCCGCTACTTCAAATTTACGGAATATCTCACATAAAAAACATCCCTACTTCAGAGACAACCCCTTTGGCTTCAAGGTCAGTACTTCTTATTTGAGATTGGTGCATGTATGAAGAAGTAGGGCCGCGGTAAATGACTCTTTCCTAGGATTCTGGGGGGGTACGAGTGAGACTCTACTGCAGTATGCTGGAGAGTCTCATGTGAGGCTAACGTTAAACCTAATTTATGCTCGACTGGATATAGATATAAATATAGGCTTGACTGGCCTGTAAACACATACATGTAAACGGGGGAGCTGCAGTTTTCCTGGATAAAAAGCACTGTAATGTTCACATTTCTCAATGATTTCAATGGAGTACATTCAATGAGAGTAGAATTTATTTTTATTTTTTCAAAACTTTTTTTATACTCCATGTAGATCATAAACCCTTGAATATAAAATTTTTATTTTTACTACTTTGTGATACCTCTGAGTTTAGTGTTCTGCTGGGATTAGAAGGAGTATATATATAAAGTAACTAAACTATTCCCCTCACTTCCCTCAATCTGTTCCTCTTAAAACTGGGCCGATCTCGGTGCATGACACAGTATTATGTGACATAGCCTACTGTGCTTAAAATGTA
>CABFOP010095952.1:2661-14874 GCA_900683385.1 Anoplogaster cornuta | reverse complement strand
TAACTTCCTCCAAGGTTTTACATTGTCCACATGCAGTCAGTGAACATCAACAGACGTGTTGAGGCCGTTCCGTCAGAGTGAACATAAACAGATTTAACGGTACCAACCTGCTCTGTATAACCGGATTTCACCATTCAAAACAGCGTCCAGTAGTTTCCGTTGTTGCTCGTTCTCCTGTCTTGAACGTGCAGCTTCCTCCTCGTACTCTGATATGGTTCTCTCAAACAGCCCGAATATCTCTTCAGCAGCCGCAGTCAGTCGCTGGTTGGTGAAAGCTCTCAGCAGCTGGACTCGAGACATTTTCACGCAGTTACTGTGAGTGCAGAACAGATCGTCTTCCTGAGGAACCTCAGCTTCAGTTTTTAATAGCTCGTTGGAGAGGAGCCAGGCCTGCGAATCGATCACTGGTGAACACTGGAACACACATGTGGCTACTAGGCTACTACGCGATCTTCGTCCGCCATCTGCTATATACGGCAAGTCCACTTGGACAAACTACATTAGGCAACTGCCCGATTTGCGTCAAATGCGGACGGGGGGAAAATCAGGCTCAATCATAAACAGTATATAATAGGGCTCAATCGACGACAATGACAGACAGACAGCTACAACAAGAAGAAGAAAGAAAGATTAATTTGAATTATTATCAGTTTATGAGGGATTATATCTCTAACGATATTTAAAGATATTTAAACTGGTAAAAAAAAAAAAAAAGGACTGGATTGGTTATAATCTAAGGCACAGAGCAGGTAAAATAGTGTAGTCATAAGGATAATTACATTAGAGATCATTTCTTTATTTTATATAGAACCCATCCGTAAATCATGTTAATTACATTCTAGTTTCCAAATATAAACAAGGACATTAGACATAGGCTACCAGACACAAAAACATGAAAACAATAGTGCGTAATTATCATACTTGATTTCGCTACGAACTGCAATTACACAGTTACATACAAGACATACCTTTGCTATTACATTTGTCGATTTGTCGTTATTTTCAAAACGCGTGAATGCTCTGCAAGTTGTGTTTACGTCTGTTAAATCCCGAAGTGGGAGTTGTCAAAGAGCCCTTGAAGGCAGCACCGGCAGTAGGAACAACACAAAGCGGAACCCTAAACGCTGTTGCAAATACGTGGACGGACATTGATCGCAGTTGCACGCGGAGTTGCAGAAACCTTTTCGATTTTTTTTCTAAACGCCAAATGTTATAATGGATAAAAAGGTGACAGCAGCAGGAGTGGCCGGAGAGGAGGTTGACTGGGGCTGGAGTACACTAGACGAGGAGAGCATTAGGAAGACGACCAGCAACACTAATTGGACCAAAGCTTTATTGACAAGTGTCCACACTGGACTCCCCTGCCCAGTAACAGCACCTCTGAAAAGTTCTCTGATTAAAGGAGACTGCCTCTACTTCCACTATGGCTGTGATGGACAAGACGACAGAGGCTGGGGGTGTGGCTACCGTACCACCCAGACAATGGCCTCCTGGCTGTGCCACAACTGGTCCCCACCCGAGGGCCAATGCAGGCCCCCACCAAGCCTCCCCGAGATCCAGCAGGCCTTAGTCTCCGTGGGGGACAAACCGGGCCAGTTCTCAGGTTCCAGGGAGTGGATCGGAACATTTGAAGCGTCCCTGGTTCTTGACTACTTCTACGGTGTTCCCTGTAAGGTGGTTCACGTTAGGGGCGGTGGGGCAGAGCTGGAGCAGGTGGCAGTGGAGGAGCTCCATCGTCACTTCCAGAAGCACGGGTCTCCGGTCATGATGGGAGGTGACAGGGACAACTCGTCTAAGGGGATAGTAGGCGTGTGCACTGGGGGCAAGGGGAGCTATCTGCTAGTCGTCGACCCTCACTACTATGGATGTCCCCTGGACAAGGCAGAGCTGCAGAGGCGAGGGTGGGTGGCGTGGAAACGGGTATCGTGTCTGGACCAGTCTTCATTTTACAACCTATGCCTGCCTCAGACTGCCAAAACGGGATAGTGAACCAGGCGTATGGACAGCAGCTCTTATACCCTATACTGATGTTTTGTTTTTGTCTCAAATAAGTGCAAGTATCTCTGTTTCAGGTCCACGGAGGATTAAAAAAAAAAATCTGTAAATGAATTATGCAAAATGTGTAACATCTGCACTCATCTGCCCTTCACGACTCAATTGGATTTAACAGATTAGATTAGATTAGATTAGATTCAACTTTATTGTCATTGCACAAAGTACGAGTACTGGGACAACGAAATGCAGTTAGCTTCTAACCAGAAGTGCAAATAGTAGTAAAGTGCAGAGTAGAAGAATGTACAAATGTGGAGATAAATATGGGATATGGGGACAGGTGAGTCACAGCTTTCACCTGGACTCACCTGGTCAGCCTGTTTCATGGAAAGAGCAGCAGGTTGCCTCAATGTTTTGGCCACTCAATGTAAATTGGTACTAAATGATTGTCAATGTTTTGAAAGGAGCTTCACTGCCATCGTGTGGATGGAATCATTATTGACTAAGGATTAACAACCCAGTAAATGATTCATGTCTTGGATTATGACTCCGCTGAATTTCTGTTATCGTACCTAGAGACAATTTATTCACTTTAGGCGCTGCAAATGGAGAAAAATCAAACTGTAAGAGACAGATTCCAGCAAATTCCTCATTTTATTGCTTACAATAATATTTCACAACACATCTCATTAAAGGTTTGGTCTCAAGTGAATATCTATCCGACCTGCAAGAAGCCTGAACCTTTCTGGGTTCACGTGCCAAATCATTTTTAACATGACATAATTATTACAGAGAGAAGCCAAAAATTATTACGGAGACTATAACTATAGCTGAAATCCAAACATCTGTCAAACATCTGGCACGCAGTCATTGTAGAAGATCTGGAAGTTCTTGTCTACGCCCATCCTGCCCTTGAGGAACTTCTCCAGGTTCTTCAGAGGAACTTCTACCATGTGGTTGTTGACACGGTCGTTGAGCCCGTACGCTCCGAACACAGGGAACTTGTAGCGCAGAAAGAATGGCGCGTTCTGGTCAAACTCAGTGCAGCAGTAGGCCGACCACATGTACTCCGGTATAGCCACCCGATCCAGGTTGTCCCGGCGGATCATGTTCCCAGAGGTGGTGACCCCGGTGACCACAAAGGCTTTGCCCCGGCAGTAGTTGTTGAGGCGTTTGCGGAGAAGGTCCTGGTGTTCAGCCCAGGGGCCCAAGTTGAACTCCCTGACCTGAGGCACCACGTTGGTCAGCGTGTAGGTGGAAGCCTTGTCCAGCGGGTCAGCCTGGTGCTCGTCGGGGTTTAGGTGGCCGCGCTCATACTGGACCACGTCGGCGTAGTCCTCCAGAACCGCCTGGCTGTCCTCGAAGTTCATATGCATGTGAGAGGACTGGGGAAAGGGCTCCATGTTACTGCTGCCCTTATCTGAGGCCAGCTAGAGACAGAAAGATAACAATTATATGAGGAAAAACAGAAGTTATGAGAAAAGAATGAAAAGCTATGAGGTTTTCCACTCATGTGAATAAATGAATGACAGGTGACAAGTTGAAGCAGGTCACAAGAATCACATTCACTCCTCTTTCAGAGAAATACAAGAAGAATTTACCAACACTGACAAAAACTACATTCGTAAGTGAACATTTTAAATTTGTACATAGTAATGTGAATGGGATACGACAACAATATCTTATTGTAACAATTCACAGGCAATAAAGAAGCTTATCTCAGACGTACTGCAGCAGCAATATGTTTGCCTCAGGTTTTATATGCTGATGGGTGAAGAATTTATGAAATATGTTTTCGAAGACACAATGTACTCCCTGTTGGATGCACCTGTGCACATACAGATAAAAGTACAGTCTGATACAGTACACTATAGTGCATATAATATAGTTAGATACACAGAGGCAGCAGTGGATACCTGTAGCCTACTCAGACTAACCCTCACTAAAACTCACCTGGGGCTCAAACATCCAAGGGAAGTCCACCCTCTTCTCCCCGTCCGACTTCTTGAAGGTGTAGGCAGAATAGATGGGGATGTGTTTGTGGGAGTCGTAGAGGGTGACATAGCGCGGCTTATCCTCGTAGTGCTGGCAGATCTTCTTCAAGGTGTTGCTGAGGTAGCCTCGCGGCGGGGTGCCCATGTACAGAGAGTCCTTACAGCGATCCACGTGGTTGAAGTCGCCCACCACTCCCGCCCGGGCCCCCCGCAGCCACACGCAGCTCAGCAAGGCCACAACAGCCGCCAGGGGTGTGATGCCGTTTTCGGATAAGGGCATCATCATCATCACAGCTCTATATTCCACAACCAGCCCTTGGGTAAAACAGTCAGACCTCACAACCCCTCTGAGTGTGTGCGTCTGCCTCCCAGCCTTAACACGCCACGACAGAATTGTCTAACAAGCTACAGCAGCCAAGACATCTGTTCCAGCTCCATCCCAACATTATTACCCCTCTTGCTTCATTCGTACTTCCAACTAACTGGAGTCCCTTTGTGAAGGCTTTTCCATATATTCAAAGTGCCGTGTGTTTAGTGGCCGTAATTTAAAAGCAGTGAATGGTATCAGTGGTTCAGAACACTTTGAGATAACTGAACTACAGAGAAAAGTATGAAGGTCTTTCTGAAGAATAGGAGAGTGTAGTAGGCTCATTTGGCTTAATTTGGCATCTACCTTTTCTACACAAAAGGTTTGAATATTGTTTTGCTTTCAATCTCAGTTTTCTGGTTGTATTGAGACAGAGGGAGAGTGAAAGTGAGTGTGAGCAAGGGAGGGAGAAACTCAATCTGTTTCAATGCCCATCAGTGTATATGACAGAAGCTGATTATAATCCCCTAACACTAATCGGCCTCTCACTCCGGTGTCACTGTCACGTGGATGCAAAGCAGGCCTCGGTATCAGCTCTGGCCAGGGTGAGAGGAAACACTATCCTCATATCCTGAATCCTGTCTTTCCACTCTCTTCACCCGCTAAAAATACATACTGTGATCACGACTGTGACGCGAGGAAGGCAAGAACAGTGAATCTACAATCTTAAACCTACGAGAGGTATATAAGCCTAGTCATACATGATTGTTTCAAGTAGGCCAAAAGAAGGCAGAAATATGAAGTGAGAATAGGTGTGATATTTCAGATATAGAGAAAATGGGTGAGACCACAGGAAGGCAGAGCTGTTAGTGAGAAGAGGTCCTCCTGTTATTTCCTGCTCTTTAGAGGGAGCCAACAAAGTTTTCACTTGTTTCATTTGTTCATTTTGTGAAGGATCACAGGAAGTCAATATCACAGGAATGTTCTCACAATATTTTGCAAGGAGTTAATTCATGAAAAGTCCACAAAAGTGAATAAAAATTCATAACAGTTCAATAATAGTTTGTAAAGCTTTATTACTGCAAGATGCGATCAGGCAAAAGTTTATAGTAACAGTTTCAATGTGAACAATAGATGATTTTGATGAACACATGAACAATCAATGACTTTTAAATCAATTAAGTAAAACATATGATTTGTTAGTGTGTAGTCTCCAATGGTGGAAAGTAACAAAGTACATTTACTCAAGGACTGTACTTAAGTACAAGTTTGAGGTACTTATACTTAGTACCTCATATAGTATTTCCATTTTAAGCTACTTTATAATTCCACTACATTTCAGAGGGAAATATTGTACTTCCTACTCCACTACATTTATCTTTAGTTACTAGTTACTTTACTTTTCAGATGAAGATTTGACCCAATGGATAATATAACAATCTTTTAAACACATTGTTAAAGATGAAACCAGTGGTTTACAACATACACACTGCTTTTTGACGTCTTCCAAAAAGCAGTGTGTAGTCGGGGTCACATTTCAGATGTCTGAGTTGTTCACAGCTCCACCAAATAGTCAGAGGGACCAAACCACTACTTTTATTTTAATACTTTTAAGTACATTTCCCTGCTAATACTTATGTACTTTTACTTAAGTAGTATTATTCATGCAGGACTTTTACTTGCAATGGAGTATTTTTACATTGCTGTATTGGTACTTTTACTTAAGTAAAGGATCTGAGTACTTCTTCACCACTGGTAGTCTCACTTGACAATAACCAGAATAACAAGTATGAACTATTCCAAGAAAGATTGATCAGGCACAAGCAAATGTAATGTGATGTGATTGTATGTTTCCTATACCTCAATTAAGGTCCTCACTGTGAGGAGATTTCAGGAGAAGAAAGAAGATCATAATTATAGGTAAGGCAAAATGGCACATGGCTGACATATAGCTAAATATTTTCCCTAATGAGTTTTACTGGAGGATGGTGGGATGCAGTCGTCCACAAATATCTGAAAGTTCTTGTCCACAAAGGTGTACTTCTTAAGGAGCTCCTCCAGCTTCTGGATGGAGATTTCCAGCACCTCGTTGTTCTCGTTCTCATTGAGGCCATAGTGAGCGAAGGACGGGAACTTGTAGCGCTCATCGTAAGGTGCGTTGTGGTCGTAGTTAACACAGCAGTAGGCTGACCACATGTAGGTGGGCACTGCCACACGGTTGATGTTTTGCCGCTGGATCATTTTTCCTGAGGTGGTGATACCTGTGACCATATAGGCTGTTCCATGGCAGTAATTGTTCAGCCGTTTGCGGATGACATGCTTCTGTTTGTTCCAGACTCCAGCGCTGAACTCGCGTACCAGAGCTACAACGTTGGTCAGGGTGTAGGTGGAGGCCTTGTCGTCGGGGTGAGCCTGGTGTTCATCAGGGTTGAGAGAACCACGCTCATACAGGACGGCGTTTGTGTAGTCTTCCAGAACAGCCTGTGAATCTTCAAAATCCATGTGCATGTAGCCAAGTGGGAATGGCTGCATCTCGCCTGTGTCAGAGGATGTGGATAGCTGTGTGGGCAGACAGGCAGACAGACCCAGTGCAATTGTGAGTATACTGACATATGATTAGAACACAAAGATTAAACATCAGGGCTTCTGGATGCCACTGCTGCCCACCTTAAAATAATTTCCTCTCTTAAAGGACCATTCCAGCTTGACTGGATTTGTTGCCAATTTTTTTTTTTTTTACGTTTTCCATCCATGTTAATTCTGTCTGTTTTAAAGGTAATGCATCACAGTGAATGAAAAGCCAACAATTTGCAAAGGTTTTGCAAAGTTGCATCAGAGCGCTAACATCGGGCCATAAACTTTTACATTTTAATGCTTGCATTTACAAACATTGCGAGAGCCGGGACGGTACAGGAATGGGGGTCTTCTGGTTATTGCTTGTAATCAAGAAGAAGCAAAATACCAGAAGCTTCCACTTTTTCCTCTCCTAAATAAATCTCTCAGCCAATAGCAAACTACAAACAAAGTAAGATGCTTATGCCAGCTATAGACTGTAAAATTAAATGGAAATTAAGGAAAGATTTTACAAAATTCCTTTAATTTACTGCCTTCTTCTTTACTGGGAGTAACTAGACAGCATTTGCTTCACAATATTTACTTTTAAAAACAACTCATACCGTGATAAAAGCACTGGAAAACGATTTACATTGATGTAAAACAGTAAGGGAAGGCATGAAATGAGCAAACAACTCCAATCACGCTTTGTTTTACCTGAGGCTCATACATCCAGGGCACATCCACTCTTTTCTCCCCGTCCGAGCGTTTGAAGGTGTAGGCGGAGTAGACAGGGACATGGTCCATGGTGTTGTACAGCGTCACGTACCGCGGCCTGTTGTTGTAACGTTGACAGATGAACTTGAGGGAGTGGTGCTCCAGCCCTGATGGTGGTGTTCCCATGTACAGGTACTCTCTGCACTCCGGATCCAGCTCCCTCTCCACTGTGCCTCTTACCACTGATGTTGTAATGGTGACCAGCAGGAAGGCGGCCTGTGCCCAGAATACCATGGCTGGGATGGCTTACAAGATCACACCGGGTATTTCTGAAGGAAGAGGAAGAGCCCCCAAAGCAACACTGATGTTCCTGAAGCTTCCTTTGTGTGTATCTTCGGTGTATAACGTATTGTTTTTCTATATCTGACTGTGGGGCTCAAAGGCTTTGCTAGCAGCTGAGTAAAATAACTCAGCTCTCAGTAATCAGGACTCAAAATGCAAAACCATGCACACCTTACACCTCAGCAGGTCCACCCACTATACCGACTACTGGGTTCACTATACAGCCAATAGCAAGGAGATCACAGTGCTGTGACTTCTCTCATTGGTAGTTAAGGATGCAGAAAATGTATTTCTTTTGATGACCATGTGTCTTTTAAAAGATCAATGTCAGACTGGGTAAAATGCTGATGGCTGATCTACAGTGTATGAGCCAGAAAATCATAGTTAACTTAATCAGGCTCACTCCACATTAACTTGTTTGAGCTGAGATGTTGCATGAATTTTTATTTTGTTTTTTCATACATTACTTGGATTTAAATCTGAAAAATCTCTGGATGAAAATGTGTCTTTTTTTTGCAGTGGTTGGTATTTTTGACGGCGAGTAAACAAACAGGAACTGGGTCAAACATAAAATCATAATTTTATTGAGAAGGCTTTTTTTTTTTTTTAACATAAAAACTTCATTGCAGGTGTCTCAAACTCAATTTTCCTCCCTCTCTCTAAATAATGGTTTATGATCCATTCAGGCGTTAACCTCTGTGACTCCCTCTTCACCAGGGCTTCAACATGTCGGGTAGATGTCTCTGTTATCGTGTTGTCCGCAACGTCGTTATAGCCGTAAGCCGCAAATGTTGGGAATTTGTAGCGGAGTTCGTAGGGCATAGAAGAGCCAAACATTGGACAGCAGTAGGCCGACCAAAGGTGTTTAGACACAGCCACTCGATTAACACTCTCTCTACGTATCGTATGACCCATGGTAGTTATGCCGGGGACTACATATGCCGTACCTCGGCAGTAGTTATTGAGGCGCAACCGGATGTCGTGTGTATATGGCAGCCAGTGGAGATGCAGAAATTCATTAGCCAGAGGCACCCCGTTGCTCAGGGTGTAGGTGGAGCCTCTGTCCCCCGGGCTGGAATGGTACTGGTCGGGGTTCAGCTGGACCCGTTGGAAGGTGATGGAGTTGGAGTAGTCAGCCAGCACCTCCAGGCTCTGGAGGGTCCCAGCAGCCGTGGGGAAGGGCTGCATGTTACGCCCAGCAGATCCACTGGCCAGCTGGACGAGGACACAGGGAGAAAGAGGTGATAGGGAGAGAGCTTTATCGACAAAGCAATAGACCAAAGAAGAGCTTGAGCATTATTGACATAGTGTTTGACTAAACTACAGCAAGAAGTGTATCTTACAAAAACAATGAGGACCATTCATTACACAGGCAGTGGAAGCACCGTGGTTATCAGGAGCCTTCGCAGCAATAATCGTAAACTCTCCATTCAACCAAAGCACCACTGAGCCATATTCTTTCCACTAGTCGTGCTCAATTCATTTCCCCAATTAGCCATTGAAACAGCAACGCAGCAGCTTGGACTTTGATATAGACAGAAAAGCCATCTGTACCTGAGGCTCGTACATCCAGGGCAAGTCGTCCACGGAGTCCCCGTTGGAGCGCTTGCAGGTATAGGCCGAGTACAGTGCCACCCTGCGGACACGGTCGTACAGAGTGGCGTAGCGTGGCTTGTCACCGTAGCTTTGACAGATCCTCCGAAGCCCCTGGGCCTTGATGCCCGTCGGAGCCCGCTGACGTCCCTGAAAGAAGAGGGGTCAACGCTGGGGCCCACAGGGGTCACCGTGGAGGTCAGAGTGGCTTAGCAGCAGATAAGCCCACATTCTGGTGCATGAGCGCTGCCTGCGGATACCCGTGATAGCTGGATGAGAGTGGAGAGAGGGAAGGAGCGAGGGGGGTGAGGGGAGGAGCAGGGAGGGAGGAGCTCAAAAGCATCACTGGTTCTTTCAAAAGTGTTCCTCTGATATGCTACTGTATGTACATGGTGCCGGACAGCTCCATGTCTTTGTCTGACTCATGTATGTAAAAGAGATAGATTCAGTATATTTTTCAGAGACAGTATTTTTGAAGTAGCTTAAAAAGATTTTACACCACAAAATAAAATGTTCAACATATGTTTGGCATTCCACTGTCCCCCCCCAACACCCTCTTCTATCCTGTTAGTGCTGTATAGTGATGCACGGTAGGAAGATTTAGATGCTAGTTAGTTAGTTTAGTTACATGCTTCACATGTATTGTTTGTTAGACATGTCTTTCTCATAGATATTCCTTTATTCTCACAATTTCCTTTACAACAGTTTAAAAAAAAATGATGTTAACAAAATAATTACACACTGTGAACTCAGTTCAGAGCTGTGCCATAAAACAATGGGCCTGTTTCATTGAGAGTAAACCAGAGATAAACCTCAATCTGAAAGATAGAATATTTAAAGGGCTTTCATGAGCATGGTTTAAATTTGGTTTAGTTACATCTGGACTATGGAGACTACAATTTAGATAATCAAGGCCTAATCCGACACAGGTGACGAGTCTCTTGAAATACCCTGAAATAGACAAACATGAATAAATGTTATGTTGTTTCAGAGGACATGGATAATTCAATCATGCACAATCAATGTGAAAATCATCAGAAAAGAAAAAGAAAATAATCTTAGACTGATTAACATCACTGACTAATTTACACCCTTTTCCTTCTGTTGGTGCTAGTTAGTCATCACTGCCATAGACCATCCTCCTTTACTACCATTGACTAATCTAAATGTGTCCCCTGGAAATGGCTCTATTCTTCCTCTATTCAATCCATTTAATCCAGAACAGGTGAAACCTTGGGCTACTTTCTATTTTAAAGATGATTTGACTTCCAGCTTAAAGGGACATTTTACAATTGGGCTTAATCCATGTTAGTGCATCCAGCTCAGCATGTTCTGTCAGACTGAAACACTGGTCAGGTCGCTCCTCTTCTTCTTGAAGTGGTTCTCTGACACACAGCCCCTGTAGAAAATAGCCAGATTGCTGTCCATGTCTGTCTGGCTCTTCAGGAAGCTTTCCAGGGTCTTCACAGGGACCTCCACCACCCTGTGGCCAGTCCGTTCATTCAGTGCATAGCCCCCGTAACTGGGGAACATGAACCTCACCTCGTACGGTGAGTTACGGTCAAATTGCGGGCAGCAGTATGCCAGCCATAAATGTTTCGGGATTGCTAGGCGGTCCCTGTTATCTCTCTGAATGCTCGCACCAGAAACAGTCGCCCCTGTCACCATGAAAGATTTGCCATGGCAGAAGTTGTTGAGTCGTCGGCGGACCACGTCCAAATATGGGTTCCAGGACGTGTCCAGGAAGTCTGTGATTAATGGAACCACATTGGTCAGCGTGTAGACGGAGGATTTATCGTCAGGCTCTGCTTGGTGCTGATCAGGATTCAGCGGGCCGCGTTTATATTCTACAGCGTCTGTATAGTCCTCAAACACAGCCTGGCTCTCCTCAATCAGAGGGTGAGTGTCATCACTAAGGGGAAGTACCCTCATATCGGCACTCTCGTCATCAGAAGCCAGCTG
Organism: Anoplogaster cornuta; assembly: GCA_900683385.1. Classification (NCBI taxonomy): domain Eukaryota; kingdom Metazoa; phylum Chordata; class Actinopteri; order Trachichthyiformes; family Anoplogasteridae; genus Anoplogaster; species Anoplogaster cornuta. The sequence continues at coordinate 3,414 of CABFOP010095952.1, read as the reverse complement.
TAGGAATGTGAGGAGAAAGAAGGGTGGCGTTACTGTGACCCTGGTAAGACATCAAGAACAAGCAGGTTGACTGATGCTTCCAAGAAGGTGCCTCAGGATTTTTGCTTTACATTGAAACATCTGGGAAAACATATGAATACGTTTTTTGACCCTGTTTTACACTTGCTTGCTTATTGAGTTGCCCATATATTGCCCACCTGAGGCTCATACATCCAGGGTGTGTCCATCCTCCTCTTCCCATCAGACTTCTTAAAGACATAGGCCGAGTAGAGGGGGACGTGCCGACTGCTATCGTAAAGAGTGGCGTAGCGCGGTTTGTCCCGGTACCTCTGGCAGATCATCCTCAGGCCAGTTCCCCGGATCCCCGCCGGTGGCGTCTGCATGTAGAGGAAGTGGCTGCAGTCTCTGAAGCTGTCCGACACGCTCGCGCCCACCAGGGTGAACCCCATCAGCAGGGGGAAGGACAGGAGGCAGCCCCGAAACAGATGCATCTTCACACAATCAGATGAGGATGACGGGGGGCCGCACCAATAAGAAAACAGGTTATTTCCTCATCACAAATGGTCCAGGCAGTAATATGCCATGCTGTACAGGTGTTGTCCGATTAGTCTAGAGAGGTAGAGTGCCTGTTCTGCTTGGACAGAGACTCAGGATGCAAAGTGGCAGTGGATAAGACTGGATCCATTGGCTGAATTGTTGGTTTATCTTGTACTACAATGTCTGCTCAACCCTGCGTCACTACAGGTTCAACCC
>CABFOP010095911.1:0-11387 GCA_900683385.1 Anoplogaster cornuta | reverse complement strand
TGACAGTACCATGTAGACTTTTTACAGTACCATGTAGACTTTTTAACAGTACCATGTAGACTTTTTAACAGTACCATGTAGACTTTTTAACAGTACCATGTAGACTTTTTAACAGTACCATGTAGACTTTTTAACAGTACCATGTAGACTTTTTGACAGTACCATGTAGACTTTTTAACAGTACCATGTAGACTTTTTACAGTACCATGTAGACTTTTTGACAGTACCATGTAGACTTTTTACAGTACCATGTAGACTTTTTGACAGTACCATGTAGCTCTTTATGTTGTTGTTGTTGTTGTGTACTTGACAATCAAGTACTTGACAGCAACCTACTGTGGCACTTCACTCCTGCACTTTATCTACTATCCGTATCTCTGGTTTTTATACCGTAGTATATTTTTAAGTATCCAAATTTCAAGTCAGCTGGTGTACAGTATTTATTTATTTATTTAGTGTATGTATTTATTTATTGTATGTATTTCTTATTGCTGCTTTTCTGCTGTCTGCTGCTGCTGTCACAAACAAATTTCCCCTCGGGGATGAATAAAGTTTACCTTTACCTTATCAACAAGAAGCAATCATTAAACAGGAAGACAATCATCTAGTTTTCTAGGTTAGCTTGTTAGTTCATCCAGGTTCACGCCAGCCATACTAGCTATAGCTAGCTAGGTAAGCTAGTTAGCTATAGCTAGCTAGGTAAGCTGGTTAGCTATAGCTAGCTAGGTAAGCTAGTCAGCTAGCCTGCTGACCTTCCAAGATCAGCCGTGCTCGTGAGTTAATGAAAATCTAAATGACAGAAGTTATATTTTTATTTCGCTTTTGACCAGAGTTTGCTAGTTAGCCAACTTGCACTCTAAAAATCTCTTTGGCTCCGCCCATTGAGGTTTAGCTCAACCAAAACATTATTTCTGCCTCGAGCGTTGGCTTGGAGCAAATGTAATGCAATGTTTATTTCTTCCAAACAAACCGGCAACATAAACACAGAGGCAGCTCCTACTCCTCAACTCCTATCTCCTATTATAGCATGGTGTTATGGGCCGAGTTGCGAAGCAAATAGAGAAAGGTGATGAGTAATATGTTAGGATGGGAGAGAATGAGAGAGAGACAGCAACAGAGAGTGAGAGAGAGAGAGAGAGCTCTGCTGACATGATCCCCCCTCACCGCTGAGCCAGTAAGTGGATCTCCTCAAAACAATGTGGGGACTTTTCCCTGTTGAAAGTGGAAACACTACACGCTACACGAAGGGGCGAAAATAATACGCTCCGATAAACTGATAAACAATGACTCAGACCAATATTTATACCCGTTAGCAGTGTCGTTATCAAAGTGCCTCTGCAGTCCACTGGAGACAGTTTCGAGCCGGATGACTGAGCAGACCACGTGTGGTTGTCTCAAGCGAGGTGGCTAACAGGTGGGAGGCTGATATTTCACTGGTTAGTTGAAGGTGCGGTTAGTTGAAGGTGCGGTAGGATGAGGGCTTTTACTTTATGAAATACAACATGAATGAAATAGAGCGCCTGTCTGGAGCGCAGCGCTGTGGATGTCATGAACCACAGACTTTTTCAAATGTTTTATTCATGCCTACTACATAGTTGTTGCTACTGTAGGCGTGTTCTAAGAATTTCAATGTTCAGAATGACCATGTGTTATACTGTGCACATGATAAATAAAACACTTTGACTTTTGACTTTGACCATTTTTTATTTTATTTTTTACATTATGTAAAAGAAATCGGCAAAGGTAAACCATTTGTGATATCTAGATTCTGTAAAAAGCAAAGAATTCTACACACATTCGCACAACCGGAGATCATTGAATGCTTCCTATTCCGGTATCGGTCACGTCAGGATAAATAAACACATTTAAGATTCAAATGTTGAGATTTCATCAAAAATCACTTGTTTCACCATGCAGCATTCAAAATAATTGCCACAAGTAAACAGCTGCGAGATTCTGTAGAAAAAAACAGGACATTTTGCACTCTTCAGCTCAACGGGGGAACTCTGAATGCTTCCGCTGTCATTTTCAGTGACGTCGAAACAATTCCTTGAACCTCGACAAAAGCTCCATGCCGTAACTTGGTGCCTGAAAAGATCCTTGAAAACGCCTGTAGCAGTTGTAAATTTGCAATGAAAAATGAGTAAAACGGTGAAAGGAGAAAAACTCGCAGAAAGTGATAAAGAGGGTTAAAGGGGCAATAAGAAAGGTTTTTACATGACATATTGGTGGAGGGTTCATAGAGTTGTTGATCAATACCAGACTACCAGAGACAACTTCTTTCAATGTTGTTGCAATTCCTACTGGTTGCCGATAGGTTAATAAAGGGTTTAGGTTACTTAATGACCCTTTAGCTGAGATCCAATCAAAGCTCAACAATCAGAATGAGAAGAATTTAATCAGACAATCAACAGAGAGGAATTTTGTTTTGGTGACATTGGTGCATGAACATAACAACATAATATACAGACAGCACAGGGTCAACAGTACCTCCCATTCACTGTAAGTGCAGTGCAGTACATAACCGTACTGCTTATATGTAAAAACAAAAATGAGGTGCATCATATTTCGATTTTCTCAAATGCTCCACTTTCTCCGTTTAAGGAATGCCGAGGGTCAAGTGTGACCTCACCCACTGACTTCCATCAACAAAATGCCTCTTCTGCTTCAGCTTTATCTCAAAGCAACAACAGCTGCGTTGGTCCTAAAAGTGGACCACCCAATCACAGGCCCTCATGGACACAACACTTGTAAACAAAGCTTGAACAATGGCTGAGTTAGGACACCCCCTCTCCCCGAGACACATCACTGGTAGCCCCTACCGTTCTCCATTTCAGGGACTCTGACACTCGTTTGGAGTTGGGTGATGCAATGCTCTATATTGGCAAACTTGTTGGTCTGGATGAGACAGACAAAATGAGTCATAAGCTGAAAGTTAGCCTACAGCTAACCGGTTAGTGCTCCACCTCCATCAAGGCTTGAGAGACCGGCGCCACCTCACACGAAGACCCTCTGTCATCTGTCATAGGTGCCTAACCGTAGAGCGAGTGGGAGTCTACCGGTCCTTTTCTGCTTGCTCACAAAAATAACCAATGACAGTGTCCATTTCATCCTGCTCGCCTGCCTTGTCCTGCCACACGACACCCAGTGGTTATTCCAATGTGGGCTCGCGAGCTGCCGCCCGGATTGCTGCTCAGTTTGGCCACACCGGCCTGTGCGTCTATTTTGGTACCTCCTGTGTACCTCCGGCGGCTATCAGGAGTCCGTCCACTCCAGTGCATTTGAACATGGATCGGAGGGCTTGACTCACTTTGGTGAGTTTTCTTTGTTTCTCCAACATCAAACGAAAACTCTTTTTTTTTTTGCTTTTCAAGAGTGGCAGTCGCTAACAATTTATTTTCAGCAGGTAACGTGGATCTATATCTTGGACCCTTGATTGGACCCTTATGCTCAGCATGGAAGACCCATCACCAAGGTGAGGGACCGGTGTGGTTTTATGAATGTTTGCAGAAACATGGTCATGTGATGGAAGATCAGATAGATTATGTTATATATATGAGTCTTAGCTACATGTCCAAATATGGACTTAACCATTAGCAAGGCAGCCGCAGGCCAAAGTTTATATCATTACCAAAACTATGACACATTCCTGTTGCCATTACATCCTTTTTTAAACTGACATATTTAAGCGTTCATCAAGTAATTATATGGATGTAATATTTACATTAATGCAACATTTTCTTCCTATAGTTGCACATTATTTACACTGTAGTTAATTGGGTTAATTACCTTGGTGAGAGCTAATGGGTATAAATATACAAGCAGATGGTGGGAAAGTACCATGGTTGCTGGTATCAGGTTATAAGAGCTGGAAAATAACTCAACGGCCGCCAAAGTCTCCTGGAAAGCCAAAGCATTTTCTAAGTCGGGCTCATGGTTTTTACATAGTACAGTAAAGTCACTGAGCTCTGGCAAGGTTACCTGGATATGTTTAATGCTCCTCAATATTAATAATCACAAATGTGAATGCTTAATTAGTTTTAGCACACTTAGCAGTGTTGATCTCCACATCCTCTTTGACCATAAACACAGCTGTTGACAATGAGATTACCTTCAGACTATAGACCGACCTGAGCTCTTAATGTTCAGATATCTTGTGTTTATATTTGTCTCGATCAGCTTCATATGCTTTTAAGGAGTGAGTTGGTTGTGTGGGAACGGTTGGAGAGTTGACTGATACGTCAGTGGCTACACTCCCAGGTCAGGATATATAAATGGGTTAATGAGCTATTCTAGGCCTTCACCCAGATAGCTAAAGTAAGCTGGAGCAGCTGCTGCTAAGGCGCACTGCATGATGTGATGATTTACTTGCATTTCTAGAACTCTGCGGTATAAATCTGTCACAATTGCTCTAATGCTTTGCAGTGGGATTTTCTATATACTGTATACAGTAACTCCAATACATTAATCAAATAAGGAGTGTGGGTCTTCCTTGGGCAAAGGCACACACGAACAATAGCAGTGGATATGGTTATCTTTTTAAAATATGCACTAGCAGCCCATTCTCAACACCACCAACTGTGTTGTTTATTGGTCACAGCTTCAAGTGCCACAAAGTGCTTAAAATAGCCTAGTGGATGGTATGGAGTGTTTGCCTGCTCTGTGCATGGTGACAGCATGGTCAGGCCTGCACATGTCTTGTACACAAAGGTCATCTGTACATCTACAGGCTTCACAACCATTTATAGTACCGTGTCAATTGGACAAACCCTTATTTTGCAATTCTTGGAATTGCACAACTTAAATGCTGAAATAATATATAGCCATGCACTCAAATAAACCTCAATGTAAACCTCAACAGTGCTACTCCATTTTAAGGAGTTCTGTTTTAGAAGTGAGACTTAATGGATTTGTTTTTAATCACATACATACTCCGTGCCCTGTTTTAGGGTTCTTACTGTATGATTGCTAGAATTAAAGTACAATTATAATGCAACAAACAAACAATATAACAATATAATCTTTTTTTCTCTTTTATAAGATATATTTTTTAAACACTGGTTTCAACGTGTCTCCTTTTTAGGAAGTTGTCTTATCTCCACCACTTCCCCGATGTTGACCTGAGCTGAGCAGCTGAGCAGATCCAGAGCTGCAGCCGCTGCAGAGGAGGAGAGACAGGTGATGCACGAGCCTCTCTGCTGGACAGACAGACGGGTGTTGACACCATGAGCTGCGTGGAAAAGCGTCACATGAGCCAACGGACGGGGAGCATGCTGCACCATCGCTTCCCCAACGGCTTCACCGAGTTGTTCATGGATGAGACTGATCGTGAAGTCAGCAGTCTCACCGATCGAGCCTTCCGAAGTCTTTGCATTGGAGATGATGCAGTTTACAACGATGAGTTCTCGTATGGATATTCACCTTTCAGCTGCCACAAGCCATTAGTGGAGGAACCTAAAAAGACTCGTCATAAGGAATCTAAGAAACAAGGGCAGCATCATAGTCAAAATGGCACAAAAGATGCGCAGCCATGGAAACAGCAGCAGCAGAAGAATATGTCCAAAGTGTCGTCTTTCCTCAAGGCGTTAAGCGCCACCGAGGAAAGCTGTGAGGGGATGTTGACCAAAAACGGAGGTACGAAAGACACTAATGGGGAATCGTGGGATAAATCGGCACTGCGGAGCATCCAACGAGAACTGTCAGAATTCTCCTCGGATTATCACGACAATCTCACAGGTAAAGACGCCGCCCTGCCCTCAGGGAAATCCTCCAAGGTTAAAAATGGGAAATCCACTATCAAACTGAGGAAGCTTAACATCAAAAACTTTTTCCTCCACAGCGAGTTGAGTCCTTTCCAGACATGGAGAGATTTTAACCGGTTTCCTTTTGGCCAGAGGGACATAGTCACCTCTATTCTCCCCACAGATAACATCCCTAAATGGTACGACTCGCCACTTTACAAGGAGCTGACAGAGGCACATAGAAAAGAGACTCTGTATACAGAGGAGGCACAGCCATGCCAGAAAGCAGCAGTTGACCCCCCTCCTCCCACTGCTCCTAAACCCATCCCTCCCCCTCCACCACCCAAGGTCCTGCCAAAGCCCTCAGCTGCTCCCGCTGACAAGAGGTGCTCATCAGATGGAGGCGATGGCAGTGCTGCCCCCTGGAGGCGAAACAGACCAAGGGCAAGGAGCACTGTTCCTGTTAATCAGCCTGGGATACTCTCACCTCCTCAGGACAGTAGCTCTAAGACGGTGGAGGAGAGTCTTTTCACGTTCAAAAAGCAAGCTAAATCTGTGGAGGTGAAAGCTGTTGAGGAGGTTAGTTCATTGGCCTCTACTCCGTTCAGCATCTGCCAGCTAATGACGCCCCTCATTCCCTCCAGACAACCAACAGAGACATCAGAAATCCTCCAATCTGTCCTCTCCCCCTCAGCCCTGGACCTCCCTCTTAGACCAGACTCTGAGGCCAAATTGACTCCTGAACCTCCGGTCAAGAGGGACAGCTACAAATCCCTTGCCTACAGCATCCTCTTCAACCTCAAAGACAACAGGAAAAGAGTGAAAAGCCGTTACAGCCCACCTAAATTCAAAACTTCACAACCACCTGATCATGGCACCCAGTCTCCACGACTAGATCATGCGAAATATACACAAGCTGGCTCTGATGGCAATGCTTCTGGCTTCAGCACTCCTGCCATTGTGAAAGAGGGACAGACAATTTGCAGCCCTGATTTGGACCCAGTCGATACCCCAACCATTGGTCCTAGGAAGTGTGATACTGATAGGCCTATATCAGATGATTATTTGATATTAAATCTTTTGCAAAACAAAAGGGAGGCTGCAGGTAGTCTCGGTGTGGAGAATCACCTATCCCCCTTCATACACTCAAAGAAGAACAAGAGCCCTATGGCAAATAAGCAAAACTATCCATCTCTGAATTTGTACAAGAAAGCCGTCCCTGAAATGAAACACCTTCAAGTCCCACTGGGTTCTAATACTCCTGCGAACAAAGACAATCATACAGAGCAACATAAAGGACATTCGACATGCACACAAAACAAAGAACCTTCTCCAACCACAAGGCCAACTAACACAGGAATATCACCAAATATTAGACAGGTCAACAAAGAACCTTCACCCAATATCGCACCAAGTACCAAAGCAATTTCACCCTATAGACTTGAGAAAGAGGGTCTTTCATCAAATATATCAGTCCGCAAAATACATTCACCCGATGTACCAGACAATGCAAAAAGGCCTGTAAGAAACACAAGAGAAAAAGACTTTGGTGCACAGCTTGTTAGTTCCAAGGAAAAAGATATTAGTGGCCATGAGCCCATGAGTGAAATGGATGTGATCAGGGCAGCGAGGGAAGCAATACATGCAGCCAAAAACAAAGCTCTCTCTGCAGCTCAGTCAGAGAGCTTCAAAAAGCCCCTTTCAGATACAGGAGAGTTGAAGGAGAAAGGAATAGATGAACATTATAAAGAATTGAACAGTAGTAATAGTGAGACTTCAGAAATAGAAAGAAACAATGTTTTGTCTCCAACTAGAAATGATGTGACCCATGCGTTGGAGGTCAGTAAAAGTAGTAATGTCAAAAGAGAACCGCCGCCAGTACCAAAGAGAAATGTTGCTAAGTCAGATATTCAACTTGCTCTTGACAAACAGCAGACGCCTAACGACGACAGAATTGATAATAGTGATTTGGGGACTACAGAACTCGATATACCGCCAAAGGATGATGAACCCATCAAGAAGCAGGGCAAGTTTAAACATATCTTTTCAGCAAGGCAGAACAATTACATCAAAAGTCAGAGATTTGTAATGACAGAAGATGAACAGGAAGAGGAGGCTGAAGATAGTTGTCTGACAGTGAACACAAGAATGGAGAAGGATGACGAGATGATGCCACCCATAGAAATGAAAGACAGCGAACATATAATCAATGCTCTGAAAGAGTTGGAGAGGGCTAGGCTAGGCGAGCGTATTCACGAGAATGCAAAGAACAAACTAGGTGTCATCAACATAGACGAGGAGGCGAAGACTAAGAATGATTTGATCTCAAGGGAGCTTAGGAACATTAAGAGGGGTATGCTGTCCATGAGAGGGAACACGTTTGCTAAGAGAGATATCTTTGCAAAGAGAGATCAGGAACAGAACAAGCATGGGGTTTTCTCAAAGATAGACAGCAATGTTATAGTCAACAAAGCACTTATAAATGACAATTATGACAAAGCTAAAATGGCACTTGAGGAGATCATATCAGAAAGACTGAAGAATAAATTGTCAAAAGACCACGATGCAAGTCCAGTAGCTGAGGGGAACGCCGGTGATGGAAGTTATGCAACAAGAGTACAGCAACACAAAAAAATTATGAAAGATTCTATGATGGAGGCTAAAGAAAAACAAAATGACAGCATATCCACATTGAGAGAGAAGGAAATGAAGGAGAGGTTAGGTGATCTGAGAGACCACAATCATATGAAAGAGATTCTGTCGCAAACTGAAGGTGAGACTCACAAGTCAGGTGATAGAATTGCTGTACTCGGAATGGAGAGGGTCGACAGTGAGCTATGCAAACTCCTAATAACCACACCTAATCATAGGAAAGATAAACTAATAGATAATCCTAGCCACATTGCTAACAATCCAGAAGAAGCAAATGAGAGACATTTAGTAAGACAGGTGTCTGAAGAAAACAGAGAAAATATGATGAATGAAAATGAAGGAGATAGCAAAGAGAGAGATGCTCCTCCTGTTCCTCCTGTTCCTCCGAGGAGCAAAAAAGGAGCAACTAGAAGAGAAGAGAGTGAAACCAAGGAGACAGAAAGTTTGAAGGTTGCACCAGAAGAGGAAGTCTCTAATAAACACAGTAAATGTGAAAATGCTGAGATAAAAGAGACAAGTAGTACAAGTTCAGGAAAACAAGAACTAGATAGCGACATTTCCAGAGAAGAAATCGTGCCAAACCAAAGTGAAATCAGTTCAAATAAAGAGATACAGGAGTTGGTACATGATGCAAAGACAAAACCCGTTACTCAAACAGACGGACTTGTACGCAAATTTGTTGTACCTTCAAAACCCTTACAAACTGAAAACAGACTATTATGTTTATCACCAAAAGAGCATAGAGGAGATGAAAATACAGCAAATAACAGGCAGACAGATTTAAGCCCTACAAGGGAAGCCTCACCTGAAAAAGCCAATCCTGAGCTACAGGAGCAGCGCAAGGTAAAGCGGAAGGCCCCTTTAAAGCCTGACCATTTAAACACATCAGAGTCCTCAAACCAAGATGACACTGTAACTAACAGTGTAGTAGCAGAAGAGCCTGACAAAATACATAAAGTAGTAGTAGCTAATGAGGACATTTATCTAGATGAGGAAGCTCTCAGTGAAATCCCCAGCAAGATTATATCACCCTTATTACTTGTGAATGGTATTAATGTCAATCAGAGCCCACCTGATCAAGCCAGCTCATCCTCAAAGTCATCGTATTTCTCTGTGGAGAGTGCACTGCACAGACATACTGAGAGTGACTCAAATATTTATCACTCTTTGGAGAATTTGATTGGAGAGTTGGCGGAGGAGGTTGATGAGGTGACAGGGGACGCAGGAGACCTGAAAAGGGATTCAGAGAGGACAGAAGTCGAGTATTATTCTGTGAGTGATCATGAAAGTGAGCCAGAAGTTGGAAAGCGAGCGGTATGCTCTCCTCAGAGAGAGGAAGGAGCACTGGGCCAGGACTGCTGTGAAATAGGTAAAGATGGTACAAGCCATAGCTCAACTAATAATGTAAATAATCAGACACCAATCTCACCCACCAACACTTTCTCACCAACGTTAGGGATCCCTTCCTTATTTAGAGTCAAAGACAACACAGCACTTGGTCATAAGGCAGTGAAACCAGTGCAGCCATGGCCACCAAGGGAGAGTCTGTTTGGCTCAGACAGGGGAGTGGAAGACCTACATCATGTAGAGGAAAATCCAGAGCACCCACTGACTAATGAAACAACCACCACCAGGGGGAGTACCACAACACCAGGTGAAATCTGGCATTCACCACTCTCACCTCTCTCTCCTTCAAATCTGCAAAGTGAAAACCCAAAGAAACCCCAGTTTGGAGGTTTCCTCGCAGTCCCACAGGAGGAGGACAGAAATTCTGGGGTAAGTCTGTCATCTGAGGGGGTGGAGAGTTTAACAACTAGTAGAGCTGACACAGGCGATGAGCTTGGATTGAATGTCGGAGCACCGGAACAGGTGTCAAAGATCCCCAGCGAGAGGTCAGGGTCCACCGGCAGTGGTAACGACAGCCAGACCGGCCTGCCCAGACCGCCAGCTGTCCTGCCCAAATCTGAGAAGGCCCTTCTGAAAGCCATGAAACTGACTAACAGAAGGATCAAGAAGGAGGAGGCCCAGAATAAGTCATCCCACAGTAGCAAACACAGTCCGGATAAGCACAGGAGTGACAACAGCAGTGAGAAAAAACACAGGGGAAGAATGGAAGAGAGGCAACATCATACTGAAAGCCACAAGGATAGTAATGACAGCAGTGAACAACCACACCACGGAAGAAGAGGCCATAGCAGGGAAAACCATCGTCACAACAAACCAGACCACACTAGCCAGAAGACTGGAAGGCAGAGCCACGACGGGGCAGAAAACACTACTCAAAACAGTGAAACCCTTCCCAGTGTTTCAACAGAACGGGCCGCATTCGAGAACAGCAGAGCAGAAACTATAACAGCGACACGGTCATCAGTAACGTACCTGTATACAAAGCCCACGTGACCGAGAGACCCATATCTGATAGGCAGTACCACCGATCACAAAGCATCGATAGGTACACAGGAGATAAAGTGGAGCGCAGACTTAACGCTGACATGAGGTACACAGGAGATAAAGTGGAGCGCAGACTTAACGCTGACATGAGGTACACAGGAGATAAAGTGGAGCGCAGACTTAACGCTGACATGAGGTACACAGGAGATAAAGTGGAGCGCAGACTTAACGCTGACATGAGGTACACAGGAGATAAAGTGGAGCGCAGACTTAACGCTGACATGAGGTACACAGGAGATAAAGTGGAGTGCAGACATGTTAGTCAACGACAAGTTCGATCCGAGACGGCAGCGCATTGAGAAATGCATCATGGACGAGCTTCAGCAGAGAGGCCGAGACAGAGACAGAGCAGCAGAGACAACGCATTGAAAAGGAGTCAGAGCATCGACACGTTTGGCACTGAGATCTCTCAACCTTCAGACCTGTCCCACCAGTCCAGCCACACCAGTCAGCTCTCCCACCAGTCCACCACACCAGCCAGCTCTCCCGCCAGTCCAGCCACACCAGCCAGCTTTCCCGCCAGTCCAGCCACACCCGCCCGCT
>CABFOP010095846.1:0-10222 GCA_900683385.1 Anoplogaster cornuta | reverse complement strand
TAGAGTGTGTGTATCTCCCCCCCCCCCCCCCCTCCACCGGGCGTTCTCCCTCCCTCTCTCTCTCTCTCTCTCTCTCTCTCTCTCTCTCTCTCTGGGGTCCAGTGGAGGACCTTGGGGGACTATAGAGGCAGGCGGATATGCATGGCAGAGCTATTGGGCCGGGCAGCCACAATATAGATGGCACTCTCCTTTAGAAATTCTGCCCAGGTCACAGGCCTGATGAAGACAGAGAGGTTTTCACTTACTGGTCGGCTCACATCCAAAATTGCTATACAAGTATATATACAAAAATCAATGATTGCAAAGATTATTTCTTTCATCTGTAATTAGGGTTAGACATAAGGTCTCCAACTGAGAGTCAATGCACATGTGAGGCAAACGCATACATATTTGAAGAGATGCACACATAAACACACAAACACACACACATACACACAAACAAAAGAAGACAGAAGAAGACAAACCTGTTGTCGTCAGACTTGCTCCTTTCGCTGCCGGAGCTGGCTGGACTGCTCTCACATATGGGGCCAACGTGGCTTATACTACACCACGGGACGAACAAAAAAATATATACAGAGAGATATTTAATGCGATATTCAGGGGAGGATAGTACATTCCCTTCCTCTGAAATGTGATTAATGTCAACTCTTGGAGGTCATATACAAATATAGAGCAAAGCAATGTTTCTTTATATCTCAGAAACCTTAGAAAACCAGATCTTAGATAAGTCAGGAATTTTCAGAGCTTAAGTGAAGGTCTTTACTATAAACACTATGACTAATGGCTCCCTGTGAACACTCTGGTGTGTTTAATGTGTTGTTAGAAATAAGCTCTGTTAAAGACGTGCAATCTAATGACCAAAGGGACCCATTTGATCGCCTTCTGACTCATTTGCTAGCCTGTTTTTAATGAGCGCGAATTAGGACGCATGCTCCACACTAAAACACACCCGCACCCTCTTGGCCCAGTGTCCTCTTACACTGCTTTTACAGTACAGTGAAGCTTCTCCAAAGAGAACAAAAGCCTTTCTTTTGAACCCTCTAATGAGAGGTCAAGGGCAACAATCGGAAAAAACTCTTAGAGTAAACATAGCATTCTGTTCATTAAACTTGATTTATTTATGCATGCTGTCGTTGATTGCTGCATTCTCATAAGAGGCTTACTTCTTTAGTGCAGGGGTTAAATGACAAGATGGAATATAAATTGAGGGGGCTGTGCGAGAAGACTTGAGGAGTGCTCGACGGCGCTGAAGTGACGAAACGGAGATAACCCGGCATGCAGTGCTGAGTTACATGTTACACTCACCCACAATACATAGGAGCGCACAGTCCCATGAGTCTGTGGGGTATGCCGCATGTCGAAGAGGTGAGGGGGATGGAATGGTAGCATAGGAATATTTAACAGCAGGAGATGTTATATGCACTAACAAGCACATGCACACACACACACACACACACACAGCCTATTTTCCATTGATTCATTCTCCAATGAGGTGCGACGACACAATGAGATGTGGGTGTAATAATAAATAATTAATATCTTGTGTATCATGCAATAATTGACATTAGCCTATATCAAAATCCGAATTCAATCACTTCAATCACCAAGTTCACACTAGCGGGATCTTGGTGAAGCGAAGCCTAGACTGCTCCTTACTGAGTCTGAGCCTTCGTGACGGTCACAGTTTAAACTCAGAAAGAGAGACCAGTTCTTTCAGGTTGAAACTGTTTTCCAAGCAGAGGCAAGCAAGCACAGCACATGACAAGCTATTAATATTAAATAGTAGTAATTCAGTCATACTCAACATCCAGCTAGCAGGCATCTAAAGGCATGCAAAAGACTTCTGAGTGGCTTTACAGAATAAATTATAGAATAAAACACATTTCCTTGGTGGCCCCAACTTCATGTATGGCCTATGGTTAAAAATAAACAAAAAACAGTCAGTTTAAAGACACTAAAACTAATGGCGTGATCATGTTTTTTGTTGAGGGTGGAAGATTTGCAATAGCATTATGAACAATTTGGAGATGATGGCGATGATCAGTTTCAGTCTGCAACATGTGTACAGGTTGCAATGATAAAGAGAGTGGAATAGAGTAATTTCATTTTGGGTTCTTGTAGGGTGTGAGCCTGGGAGAAGATCTGGGATCATTGTCACTGAGCAGGTGAAAGTTTTCAGATGTCCAATATTTGATGTTGGCACGACAGTTCAGAAGGCTGTCTAAACTGATTTTGTTATTTGGTTTGATGGGCAAATAACGTTGTGTGTCCTCTGCGTAACAACGAAAATTAATATTGCTACAATGGATTATGCCAACCAGGGGAAGCATAATGAGAAAAGAACAGAGCTTGTTATCTTGTTCCCAGTCTTTTTTCCCTAAGTGGCCTAAATATCTCTTCTCTGCCAGCTGGATTTTTCTTTCAGGTGAAACTCGTGCCAGACTCAATCCAAACTCGCTCACAGTCAAAACTGTCAGTATTTGGCTTTAATGATTTATATCCTCTACCCACATGCAAATGAGACAAAGGGTGTAAACTCTATTTTAAACCCTTTGTTTTTGCATGTGTCCTCAAGGACCCCCTGTCCTGCAGGTTTCAGCTCCAGCTCTACTCAGGCACACCTGAACCAATTAGAGGCTTTACATTTTTATGATACCTTAATTGGTTCAGGTGTGCCTGAGTAAGAAACACGGTATCTGTTTCCTGAGTTAGGCTATGTCTGATGACATATTGAATTGATGAATAATTGAATTGATGGAATTTATTCTGCGCTAATAAAGTTTCCAGTTTCTCTGATACCGAATGGAACACCTGTGTAATCCAGACCTGGTTTGAAGAGTAGTTTCAAATCATTCTTACTATTTGTTTTAACCTACCTATAGTATCATGTGGTTGGGGTTTTGCATCAGGGCAATTCAGATGGTTGGGGAAGTTGACAGTAGAGTCACAGAGTAGTGTACCAAATCTAAAGTCTTTCAAATACCCGTCTAAACCATCTTTCCACATACAGTACTGTGCAAAAGTCTTGGGCACCCTACATTTTTTTAATATAAATTTGGTCTTATATGTTCATTATTTTGTTTTCTGCATTAGTGTTTTACATCACTGCTCTTTATATTAAATCTTATATGTATATATTTATATTTATTTTTGAAAGCATCTTCGTTTATGATTTTTTTTACATGTGCCTAAGACTTTTGCACAGTACTGTACGTCGGATAAAAAAGAAAAGAAAAAAAGTTACACATTTCTTCCAGGTCGTGCATAGGAATAACTGGATTCATCGGCTTCCACATGCTGTGCTCACCTCACATTGCAAGACTCAGACTCTTTGTTGAGCTTGTGGAACCAGGACTGCTGGGCCTGGCGGCTTTCTGCTCCTAAGATCACTCCATCTTTGTCCAGATCCAGCCCCAGGAACACTGACCGTGCTCTGTCCTTCTCCTTGGCAGTCAACAGACGCACCAGTGAGTTCTAGGAGCAAGAACATCCAGTCAGTGTGTGAGATTGGGTTGCCTCTCATTTTCATTTTCATTTTCATTAATGAAACATGGCTATGTTTCAAGGCCTGGCAAAAGTATTTTTAGGATTGATTTATTCAGCTGTAATCATCATATTAGCACACAGCCTGACAAAATCCACAAATACTGCATTAGTCCATGTAATGTTGGCAGCTTGCTAGTCCACAGTCCAGCCCACAAATTGCAAATCCAATTCAGTGCCTGCAAAATCAAACTGCATCCTCAAGAAATTCCCAAGCCAGGAAACTGAAATAAAAAATTCAAACCCCTATGTGGTTATCCACTGAAAATAAAAATAAGCAATTCAGGAAGCTGGATGCAAGCCAGAGTTTGGGTAATATTTGCCTCTGAGCCTTTCCAGCACACTAACATCCACATGATGTGTTCATCGATCCATGTTCCTACATCTTTCAACACATTAAAGACCTCTACAAGGTTGGTTAGACTGATTTGGCCGACAAGAGGAAATTATATACTTTAAAATGGTTTGAAATATTTGAATTGCATGATTTGGCTTTGATTTAAGCCTTAAGAGTGTCAACATCACTTACAAAAAGTAAGTTGTGCTTAAACTTTGCAATTATTCTGAATATATCCAGCTTCAATTTCATCCAGATCTTGTTCTGGTACTGTACCTCTGTGCGTAACTTCCTCAGCACTGCCAGAGACTCAAAGTAGAGGAAGTCGGACCATTCAATCTGACCCTTCTTCTCAGGATCCAGTGCTGCAAACTGGGCCAGGACTTCCTCCTCCTGCTCATCGGTCAGGTCTTTATCAAACTGCTGCTTGGATGCAAAGTGGCGGTACTGCAGCAGCTCATCCGACACCAGGCATGTCTCTAGAAGGGCAAGCAGCAATTCATCACATCAGACCTAATTAGTCACCAGGCAGTCTTCCAGATATAATGAAGTTACTGTATGGTGACTCATTTCTAACAAATTCAAAACCACCTCCCATTGATTCCCTTCCATCTGAACCACATAATAATAATAATACCACACATTAAAAGTAGACAGAGTTGAGGCAAATAATGTAATAACAATCCAATAACAGTGATCATTCCCTGTCCGAGTTGAATAGATTTCTGATTAATGTTCACAAACCAGCTTAGTCTGTCCTCCTAAATAGATGAAGCAAGAGTTGACAAATCTGATACATCAGGGGCGGTGCAGTAGGGCATGAAACCTTTCAGTCTACAAGCCCCAGTGGCTAGTAGATGATAGCGATCAAACACAAGCTCAATGTCTAGTGGAATGGACCAGCAATCAGTCAAAATTGACCAGCACTTGGCTGGTGGCTTGTATTATTTTCAAACCCTGCTTCAGAGTGACTCACCTGGGATGATCTTACACTGCTTGAAGGTCTCCATAAGGCTGTACATCTCTTCTTCTGTTAGGAGGAGATTCACATTATCCTGCGGAAAAGGGGTGGGCGAGGGGGAATCACACTTAACAAGGAGAGAGGAAAGGGATGCTCGCACTGTGGAGGGCTACAGAGGCCAAGAGGATGATAGTGCATTACTTGCTGTTCAATAATTGAGCGTGCTCTAATTATATGGAGCGAGTTTTGACGAGTCTCGATTAGCGATTAGCCAGCTTACGAAGCCCTGCATTTTAAAGGGATTGTTCACCCACAAAATGAATTATTTTCTATCTCTTACTGGTCCCGTGATGCCTTGAATTCCAAGATAATTGTTGTTCATCTCACATTCCACACGTTGAATGAAGAATCCAAAAATCGAGGAAATACTTAAAAGGGTAAATAGTTGTAAATAGATTCACAGTCTCACGCACGTACGGGTAGCGTGCCTAATCCAGTTCAAACACACGCACTCGCCCAGGCATGCTACCTGTACGTGCGTGAGACTGTGAATGTTTTTTTGAGCAGAAATGCCGTGTTTTGGACGTACTGTTCATACGAGACACTTGGATTATACTGAAAGAGTTGTGTGAGAGTTTTTAAACTGATTTTTTGATATAGTTTTGCTGCTGTTAAACTTGGCCCCCATATACTTCCATTCATCAAGTATTTCCTTGATTTTTGGATTCTTCATTCAATGTGTGGAGATTAACAACAATTCTCCGGGAATTCAAGGCATCACGGGACCAGTAAGAGATAGAAAATAATTCATTTTGTGGGTGAAATATCCCTTTAAAGGTATAGTAGGTAAGATTTCTTACCTCAGTAGCAGCGAGAGAAGAGCGCCGAATTTCAGCGCCGAATTTCAGCGCCGAATCCGCAGCCGACATGCGGGCGGGTGTGGATAATGTGGCGTATGGAAGACCACTTCTCGGACCACTTCTCTCGCGTTTCTACTTCTCGGAGTCAGGTTTCCTGGTTGTTTTGGAATGCAAGTCGACAGGCAGGTAGGCCATCCAATCATTTCATTCCGGCCGAATGGGCCATCTAATCATTTAATTTGCGCTGAAGGTCAAGTTGACAGGCAGGTAGTCTTTTTAGGTAGAGTTTTTTTTACAGTATTCGACCGCTACAGACAACTTTTTCTTTTCTTTTCTTTTTCAGAGCACTTGATTTATTGATTGCTGTCGGGATATAAAATTTTAATTTCCACAAATATAACTAAAAATGCATCTCAAAAAATTGCATATCCTACCTTTAATATGACCTTAATATCCTTATTATTAAGCTGTAAGCTGTTTGTTTACATTTTTATTTTTTAATATATAAATCATCTACAGTATGCATCTGTCAGCACATCTATGAAGTTGCCTCACGTTTCTTTCAATTTCTAACCTGAAATAGAAAGAAATGTTTATGATCCACATGATGCTAAAATGAAAAAATATTTAATCATATTCCAAAAGGGCAGAAGTGGTCAGATGTTGATACACATCTTTAACTTTTGTATATTTTGTTGTGCTGCAAATACATTTTCTTTATTTGACATTTTATGTCTTAAATATACGTTACACATACACACATAACATATACAGTACATAAATATGCTATAGTTTACCAAAAGGAAAAAAAGGAAAAACTACAATAAAAGAATAACTATAATAAAATAATTTTAATAAAAGGAAACATAATAGGAACTAAAACTGCATTACCAACACATCTTACTCAGACTTTATAGTTATAGGATGGTGAATATATGTTTTCAAGGAGAAAGGCAAGGTTTTAATGGATAACTTCTCTCCACTATTATAGGCTATATTTGAATGTGTATGTGTGTACTCAGTTGCAGGTATCACAACATAATGTATTGCCAGAATGTGCATGCTTATGTTTCATGTGTACCTAATACTCGTAAAATGTATAAAAGCATTGTTGTTTTGTGTTTGTTATGCTCACTGCATACAAATTAGTGATTGTTCACAAAAAGTTGAGTATTATTATTCATGATTAGATGTCTAAATGGAGATAAGAGGGAAAAATCTGGCATCATTTGACATAATTTCTACCCATATGTCTACCCGCTATTTCCCCCCATCACTCTTTTAAGCTACAGTGGAGCTGTACAGTAGGTCGGCGTCACATTATAACTCCCATTGAGATGGTTTCAGGTGCAGGTGTGCAGAGAATGCAGATTCCCTATCTCTGTAATTGGCAACTTGACAGAATATGGGGGCTGACAGATATTAAAAATTGAAGTAGATAATGGTCCATGATGTGTGAAATTCAGGCACAGGTTTGTGGTGAACAGATGAAGTTTATTGTTTCAATACCACTGGCAAACTAAGTTATATCATTGACCTGCGTTATGGGAGATACAATTTAATTTAAAAATATAATTTATAAATTAATTTAAAAATTCAGCAAATCCAGGAAGGAAAAGTCACAGGAGACATTGAGGTGATTATCATACAAAAGGTATAAGATAAGTAAGATGTAAGATAAGATGAAACTTTAATTAAAAAAGGGAAAATTGGGCTGTTGCAAGACCAGATAGTAAAATTAACACAAAACAAAAAATGTGTGTGTGTGTTCGTGCATACAGATGCAGGATGCATGCATGGTATGACTCAAACATCAAGCGTGTTGACTTGTGACTGGCCTGCTGTGTGACATTTGTGAGTTTGCCATTACTTGCTGTACGTGTAAGCATGAAAATAAACAATGGATATTCAACGATGGAAATGACGCAGAAGAAAAGGGCAGGGAGCTGAGGAAGAGAACAAAAGAGGTAAAGAACACCTAGAGTGGAAAAAAAGCCCAGTGGACCACTGAAGCTAATGAACTGGCTTCTTCAATAGATTTGACATTGGATACTCTGCACACCCTCCCTCAACTCCAACACAAGTACAAAAAGCACACTCCATGCTTTCTCATGTTGTTTTCTACTCATCATTGAGTAGCTGCTTTTACTAGCAATTACACCATTATCAAAGGCACACAAATGTCCAGCATAGCCAAATTTTAAGAAAGTACAGGACAGTTTTGATCAGTATAAGGGATGTGGAACTTTGTTGTTGTACCACGGCTCCACAACAATGCTGCATCATTTCAAAAAGCATCGTTATTTCTACAAGCAAGGAAGATGAGCTTAGTCAAAGTAGAATGACATTTGTACAAACTCCTCAGAAGAGGGCCAGACGCTGAACTGAGAGCCTCAACCTCTGCCCTCATTGGCAACATGATTGGTAATAATAATCAGAGCAGAGTGCTTCGTCTTGTCCGTTATCTGCTTTAGCGTTTGCAATGTTTGTGATATTCAACACAGCCTAGGCTGAGGGGTATAATTATGGTCAGACGTCTACACACCTTAACCTGAGGTATCATTGTGTCACCTTTCCCCTCCACCTCAGACTCCAGCTGAGACACCATGTCGAGTCCCTTACAGAGGTTCTCAGATGCCTCCAGGTGACTCCAGATGACAATAGTGTGATGCATCAGTGAGGGAAACAAGGGAGGATTACCAAAGCCCGGCGGAGAGCTTTGTATTGATGTGCAAGGACAACCACCTGCAGCTCAACAACAATGAGATAAACAAGCTGGTGTTAGGTGTCAGACAAGACGGCGGTTCCCCGGCTCCAGTCACAGTCCAGAGGGAGGATGTAGAGTTGCTCCAGTCCTGGAAGTACTTGGGTAAGAAAGAATAGAGCAGACCACTCTTCTTCAAGAGGCTCTAGTCTTTCAACTTCTGCAACAGACTATGTATGTTCTAGTGGATCACCATGGCCAGTGTGCTTTTCTTCGCTGTTGAGGGGTCACATACATGCTCAGAAAGTTAAGGAGGAAGGTTTGCACTGTCATAGGGCTGAGCCTGGAGTGAATGGAGGCAGTGGTAAAGGAGATCGTTTGCAAAACGATCTGCTGTTATGTACGATGACCTCCACTTTCTCCAAAGCGTGCTGGCAATGGAATGGAGCAGCCAATGGCTCGTTCCGCCACAGTGTACCGAGGACTACTTCAGGGCATTATTTGTGAGCTTCCCTTCTCCCACAACAGCAACGGCATTAGCTTGAGCCATCTGGGAGGTTGATAAGAACCGCTTTGTCATGTTTGCATAGTCTACTCTTTCTCTCCTCTCTCAGCTGTAGCCAGCAAGGAGGAGCTCAGCACAGTCTGTCCATAACTCTGCAAACCTGTACATACTGTACAACTGTGAAATATATCAATATGTGACATAGTCAATGTCCCAGAGTTACATATTTTTTTATTACGTGTTTATATTCTGTTGCATTATTACCTTTTTATTTTGACTATGCTGTGTCATATTGTGGTGGTGATGAAACAACAACTTCCCCCCCAGGAATTGATAACCAGGTTTGAAAAAAGCCATTCGGGAATAGAAATTAATGATAACACATTCTAATCTTATTCTGGCAGCTAACCATGTGCATTACAAGTGATGAGCCGGGAGCTGATAATAATGCGCTTGATTTATGATTTAATTAAGTCGAGGTTTTATATCATGTCAGGCTGCCTTCATATTAATTGGGAAGTGCTCTTTTGTTAGAAATTGAAATATTCAATCTCATGCAATCTCATCTAGAGTTTCTTTTCTCTGTTTGGTCCAAACATTTACTTTGTTAAGAACACATGAAGAAATGGCTAAATATGTCCATCAGTTTGTCCTCACTTCATTTTGTTATGCTAGTCTTTCCAAGCATGAGGAACCGCCATCGACATGTGTCTCCTTACCAACTGCACTGCAGTTCACCTGGAAGAGGACCGGCAGCTGCATTTTCAAGGCATCACACTGAGTTTGAATGTTGTTGTTCTCACCTACTCGAACCAACCAAACTGAAGGAGTAAATGCTACAGCGTTAATAAACAAAGATAAACACGCCATTACTGCTTAATACATGTGCCCTCGGAGTCCCTACATCTGATTGGATTCCATTTATTTGAAGGCTGGCTGCAAATCAGCTTCGATGTTAACTTTAGCCCGTCTGCCAGCAGCAGCAGCTTCCAGGAACTGTGTGAAATTAAATGTCTGAGGTGACAGAAGCAGAGACAACTGACTAATGTGTACTAACAATATAGCTTCTTTATTTCACTATGAAAACTAGTATTGACAATTTAAATAGAACACGTCTCTCTCTCTCTCTCTCTCTCTCTCTCTCTCTCTCTCTCTCGCTCTCTCTCTCTCTCTCTCTATCCTCCAGTGTAATCTTTTTGCTTCCCTGAAAGCACACCACGTTCTTGACACGGCGCCTTGACAGGCTCTGAAAGTGATCGAGACGACGGGGTGGCTGATGCTACCTCTTTTGACACAATGACCGAGCTGGACG
>CABFOP010095821.1:0-10026 GCA_900683385.1 Anoplogaster cornuta | reverse complement strand
TTATTGTCATACTGTGTACAATGAAATTTTGTGTGGCTTCTCTCCTACATAAACAAAAATACACATTCACACCAAACACAAATATATAAATATAAGTAAAAACAAAAAAAGTATAAATAAGAACCAAATATCAGCAAGTTTTAAAACTAGAATAAAAATGTTAAAATATTAAAAAAAGAAATTGAAATACTAAGGTGCAAAATATTTTTAAAGGTGCAAAATATTTTGCTGGTAGTATATTAACTATGGAAACCATTAACTTGGGCTCTTTTGGACAAAATTATCCTCCTGTCTGAGATTTGAAATCCTTTTTATGGGTGAAAAGAGAAAACGAATCTGCTTTGTTTCGATGTCTTTGGGCAGCAGGGCATCCCTAGTCATAACCACGCCCCCTTTCTCCTCCCAGGGTGAATGGAAACCCAAGCAGATTGACAACCCCGACTACAAGGGCGCCTGGGTCCACCCTGAGATCGACAACCCAGAATACTCTCACGATGCCGCTATCTACAAGTTTGACTCCATCGGCGTGTTGGGCCTGGACCTGTGGCAGGTAAGCAGAGCCGTACTCGCCGACCAGAGTTGTAATAAGCGAGTTAATTAATATCAGAGTTCTATGAGAAGAAATATTACATCTGGATTATGTGTTTCTCTGTCCAGGTGAAGTCTGGCACCATCTTCGACAACTTCCTGATCACCGACGATGTCAAAGACGCAGAGGATTTTGGGAAGGAAACCTGGGGAGCGACTACGGTAGGAACATGGCGCATACTACATACTCCGTGTAGTATGTATGTATGTATGTAGTACTGCATGTTGCGCATTCAAGAAGCCATTACGTATACTGCTACCGGGACGTTTCAGATTGAAGCTTGAAGCCGGGTTCTTCTCGCGCACGCAAAGTCAACGTTCTGCATTACGTCGTCGTTTTTGCATCGCGCTTGGAACGTTAAGCGCGGACGGAAGCCGACTCTGAACGCAGCCCGGATGTTTGGCACGAACGATCGAAAGGGCTCATTTGATGCCTTTTTGTTTAATACGTTTTAAGGCAGTCCATCCCCCAAATCTTTGGTTTTTAAACATTTTTAGAACAAATGATCACAAAATCAATCAAATTGGCATCAATCGCAAGTCTCTTTCCCATTTCCTATGATTTGTATTCATTTACAATTCATTTTAACATCTTGCTGATCACATTTAAAGCATGGTTAGCTATATTGCAACCTTTTAGCCCCCTATGAACCAGTGTGCAGTTCCTTTTTACGTCCCTTGTCATATTGTCCTTTATCCAATCTTTTTACCCTCTATTATTTGCCTTGAGCTACATGGTAATCTTTTATTTTATTTTATTCTCCCCCCACCAGGAGCTAGAGAAGAAGGCAAGGGACGAGCAGGAGGAGATGGGGAGGAAACTGCAGGAGGAGGAGGAGAAGAGCAAGAAGGACACCGAAGGCGAGCAGGAGGAGGAGGAGGAAGACGGTGAGGAGGAGGAAGAGGAGGAGGAGGAAGACGAGGAGCATGACGAGGAGAAGGAGGAAGGCGCGGAGGAGGACGAGGTCACACCGAAGGACGAGTTGTAAAGGGGAGGAGCGCCTCAGCGGGGAGGACTGCTGTGCATCTCTCCTCCTAGACGAACGGAAATCACCAACTGAAACCCTATGGACTTTGGCCTTCCATACGGCAGCCTTTTATTCAGGTGTAGGGTTGGGGAAGGGGTGGAGGGTGCGGGCAGGTCTGGTTTGCATTTATTTTTTTATTGATTCCCTTGTTTTTTTTTAAAGGTTTGAAATTAGAGAAGGGTTTACATCTTTTTTTGTGTGTGTGTGTGTATCTGCCCCAGAGAGAATTTTATAATTTAATGTGATTTACATAACTCGGTCAGTCCTGTTGTATGTGTCCGTCCTACAGTTGCTCAAAGTGCTGTTTTTTTCCCCCCGTTTTTTTTTTTCCAGCTGTTGTCATTTCACCTGTCCCTCGATTCGAAAAGTAAACTCACCCTCCTCTCTCTTCGCTCTGCCCATTTGCTTGTTGCGTCTGTTTATCATGCTGCCTGTTTGGGGACTATGCAGTAAATCGAGGGCCAGTTATGTGTGGTTCCTTGCACTTTTATTTTTTCCTACATGATTTTGTATGCAGTACTGTCCCGTTTTGTAATTTATCCCATCATAATTTATTCAATGGTTGCAATCATTTTCTTAAAAACAACACCCAAAGCTCTCTGATTTTGTTTCCCAACTCTGTATGTGTGTATGACTGTGTGTGTGTTATGACTGTGTGTGTGTTATGACTGTATCAGACAAACTGTGACTCACAATCCTCATTTCTTGTTGCTCTGACTGTCCCCATGGCACACACTGTTTTGAGTTTCAGTGAAATAAAATGAAGCTTTTCTCTCAACGATATCACTCGCCTCTTTTCAGGATCCTCGACCGGAGGGGGGAAAAGGTTTTGGCTGAGTCTACGGAATACACTCAAAGTAGGGTAGATGGGGTAGATTCTCCATTTGTCAAATGATGTGTTTTAGTGGTGTCACACACCAAAAAGCATGTTTTCATGTAATATTAGTGTGAAATACGTTTTTAAGGGAAATTCTGCCTATTGAATGTATTAATTCCTAAAAGAAATAAATGGAAATATAGATGGCAGCAAATCTACAGTATCTATTTTAAGCTATCTGGTTGGCTGACAAGTGATTTGTCAAACAAACCATATACTATATGTTTCTACATTTGTGGTTGGAGTGATTTATAGCAAAGTGTCATATAGCATGATGCAGGTGTCAATACACAAGGAAGACCTGCAGCCTTCAAGTGCTGTCAGAAACGTCGAAATTTCAACTTCAAGAGCGCACATGAACGACCCAACGAAATATAATTGCCACCAGAAAAGTGGGAATTCCCAACTGTCGTCAAATGTTCCTTGTATCCGGGTTCCTATGGTCATTGGAGACCTGTAAGAAAGCTAGTCAAAATAGTTGGTAGATGGTAGTTAACTCAAAATGACAATACTTTCCATATTTGAATTTAGTTTAACTGCCACCAAGATACAGCAATGTCTTCACAAATTATAGCCTCACATGAGACTCTCCAGCATACTGCAGTAGAGTCTCACTCGTACCCCCCCAAAATCAGGAAAACGAAAATTCGCCGCCAACATACTTATTCAAAAATGCACCAATCTCAAATAAAAAGTACTGCTGAGGAAGCCACAGGAGTTTTCTCAAAAACATGTGGTGGTGGTGGTGTTATGAAATATTCCGTAAATTTGAAGTAACGGGTCCATTTGTCTGCTCGGCCACGGTTCTGCTTCGGTTTTCCGTGTATAAACTGCTCAACAGCGCCATCGCCGGTGTCTCGTGTTCGACAAAACCCATTCATTTCTATGTGACATGTAATACCACCCCGAAACGTCGATGGCGTTTCGGGGTGGTATTACATGTCACAGCAGAACCGCAGCAGAACCGTGACCGAGCAGACAAATGGACCCGTTACTTCAAATTTACGGAATATTTCATTACACCACCACGCATGTTTTTGAGAAAACTCCTGTGACTTCCTCAGCAGTACTTTTTATTTGAGATTGGTGCATTTTTTAATAAGTATGTCGGCGGCGAATTTTCGTTTTCCTGATTTTGGGGGGGTACGAGTGAGACTACTGCAGAATGCTGTAGAGTCTCATGTGAGGATACACAAATTACACAAATATCTAAAAAGTGAACAGCAGTTAATGACAGTTAATGCGGAAATACAGAACGCTGCCCACAAGTTATGAAGAACGAATAACTCAATCTAAGAAAAAAACACACGAAAAAGGTCGATCAGAGCTAACTGCTTCGAAATGAACGAATCACCAAAAAAGGTCGACCACTATTTCCGAGGGCGCCTGAACGCAGCAGCATCGTGGTCCGCCGTCTCCAGCAGCAGAGCACTAGATGGCGTCTGACTCGGAGCGCTGCTCGACGCTACAGTGAGACAGCTGAGTCACACACATATATAGACAGAGATATTGTGGGGAAACACAGCAGCTTAACGTTGAAGAAATTGCTGTGAACACGCGTTTTTTTTGGGGCCCTGACAATCACCGACAACGCGTACGAAAGATGCTGAAGATAACGCTGAAGACCCTCCAACAGCAGACGTTTAAAATAGAAATAGACCCAGAATTAACGGTGAGTAGAAGTTCCAGGAGCTGAAGTAAACACGGTCAGGCCGGGTGGGAGGACTGGCATGTTACAGCCAATGTTCCCGTTGAGACAGAGCTGAGCTGAAAGATATCTGAAGCATACAAACGGCTGAACTCTTTACTTTATATTTCTCTGAACAAGAACACTGTGACAAATATGCACCGGGGTAAAATAACGGTTTAGGTTACGCTTTGCAACACTGATTGTTGCTACGTTAAACACACCACAGTTAGCTTGTACGGTACCGGAAATATTCGATTTCGCCTTCAAAATAAAAGGGTACACTGTGAAAAAAATAAATTTTGATATTGAATCTTTTGGGAATCTTAAGTCGTATTGGTTGTTGTCTCTCCCAAAGGGTCCTGTGCTGCTCCAGTAAGATTACTCCCTATGAAAGTCAAAAAAGTCTATAACAAAAAACTGTGTTGAATTTAGAGCTGCAATGATTAATCGATTAATTGATTAGTTGATGACAGAAAACTAATTGGCAACTAGTTTGATAATCGACTAATTGTTTAAGTCCTTTTTCAAGCAAAGGGGTTTTGGACTATTTGTCGGACAAACCAAGACATTCGATGAGGTCACCTCGGGCTCTAGGATATTGTGATGGACATTTTTCACTGTTTTCTAATGTTTTATAGACCAAATAATTAATCAGTTGAGTCTATCAGTTGATAGACAAGGTAGGAAAATCATCCTGTCTTCAATATCTTTGATTCTTCCGATTAAGAAATATTGTATTAATAGGCCTACAGGTTGTTGTGCTAAATGATTGCAGTCTACCCTTTGACCACTGGTGGTAGCAGCGAGCATATAGCTACGACGATGTAAAGACGTCTGTCTATGATTTAATTTCATTGGAGATTTTGGGTATTGGGTATTTTGGTCCATTAACAAACTCTAAAAGTTTATTTGTGCATAGGAGATGTAGAGTGCCACCGCGGTGAAAGTAGACAAGTGAAGGATTACAAACATCTTTGGATATGTTCAAAATTCAACATTTCGTTATAGACCTCTCTGATTATCGTAGGGAGAAATCTTAACGGAGCAGCACAGGGCCCTTTGGGAGAGGCAACAACCGATGCGATGAAAGATTCCTAAAGGGTCCTGTATCAGGGCTAATGTTCGTCAATAAGAACAATGTTTTATTTTGAAAACAACAGGACCGGAAGTGATTATTTTATGCTGCCTAACTTGACTCTGTTAGACTTCTTACACTGTTTCACTGTGAATGACGATGCAATATTTTAAATCCCTCTGTCCATTTATGTAGTAATGGGGAGACTCGCTTGCGAACCTTTGCTAGAGAAGAGGAGGGCTCCTTCTAGACCTTTCTTACCATGTTAATATAGGGGATGCTGAACACTGGGCTTATTGCACTGAAATTATTTTCTGTGAAGTGCATTATCTTACCACGTGAACCTATATAATGATCATAAGAGTCCATTGCTATTCCAGTCTAGGTTAGGCCTATATAGTTGTCTAATTATTGTAGACATTGGTTTATTTTTGTAATAGTTTACCCTCCTTTTTAGACTGGCCTAAATCCCTGAAATAAATTAATTGTGTACATCATAGTAAGTTGCACCAAACCAATGTAAGTCATGAGGATAGGATCTTTTAAGGAAAAATGCAGAGATTCATGTTTTGCTGAAAATACATATATATATTTTTTATAATGGTGGCTGTTTCCTTGGAGGTCATACAACCTTTTTATGTACAATTAAATAACTGTGTAGTCACATATCCTACTGTACAAGACCAAATTAGAGTAATGGTAACACCATTATAGGCCCCTTAAGAGTTTGTTCTATGTTATCTCTTCTACACCAAAATGTGAAAAACATTTTTGCAATTAAATTTGAGGTCTTACAGTAGTAGCATTGGTTCTATTCATAATCGAGCCAGTGACGAGGCTGCTTCATCTGTTGATGTTTCTCAGGTAAAAGCCCTGAAGGAGAAGGTAGAGGAGGAGAGAGGCAAAGATATGTTTCCAGCCGAGGGGCAAAAACTCATCTATGCAGGTGAGCCAGAGAATGTGTTTCACAGAGGTACAGAAAAATAAGAGTGAAATATTTGACTTAAAGCTGCACTATGTAGCTTTATGTAATTTAGTTGTTGGTGGCCCCAAGTGGCAACTTTTAAAGTACCCAAGTAAAGTTTATCAATGAAGTAATATCAAACGTTTTACAAAGTTAAATAAATAAAATTTGGGAGGTTTAGCCCAAAACATTGAAAGATTTTCCTGAAGAAACAGCAACAGCAGTGATTCTGAATGTGAAAGTGTGAATTTTATATTAACCACTGGCAGTAAAAAGCTTGGAAGCATCTAAACTGGACACAGTGGCGGCTGACCAATCAGACATCAGCGGACAGGGCTTAATGTGTAATGCCGCCCACAAACTTGACTGATAAGGCACGTGTATTGTTACATTAAAGTTATATAAAGTTATACAGTATAATCCAGCTTTAAATTAAAGCACTTTAACTCAAGTAGCGGTGAGAATGCTCCCAGAAAACATTTCAACGTCGATGAGACGTCTAACGTTAATCAACATTGGTACTGGAGGTCGATACAACGTCTAGTGGAGGGGCTGATATGAAGGTTTTTCTGACGTTGGTTTTTCGACCCACGTCGTTTCAAAGGCTCATAGACTATATCAATCCACGTTGTTTCAACATTGTATAGACAACATTATTTCAACCTAGAAAATTTACTTTTAAGCCAAGCCACTAAATACCCACACACTTATGAAACAAAAATGTATTAAGCAAAAGTTCAGTTACCAGTTTTCAGTATAGCTTCCACTGCCGCCTACATAAAGTTGGACATTGACACACCCACCAAACAAGCACAGCTCTTGTGTATGTAGATAATCCAATATTTCTCAATCTGTTATTAGACTTTACTTCTCAATTCCAGCAAACATTTCCTCAAACTAAGCGAATGGTTATTTTGAGGAAAACTTGCTTTAAAGTGGTGTAACCGAATAAACACACCTCTGATAAAGTATCATGTAATTCAGAAATTCCTAATGAATTTCACCCATACTGTAAAATATGATGTGGCTCAGGGTATAAAGTGCATTATCCTAATTTTTTTTATGTTACCCATCTTTAAACCAGAACCAAACATGTACAAAAATTATATTTATTGGACCCAAATCCCATCCACCCAGTCCTTGCAGGTGCACACCCATGGCTGCTTCAATATCACTTTCTGTGGCCTTTGAATTCCATCTCTTCACAGCAGCTGGAAAGGCACAACAAAAAATTAATATTCATCTTTACAGAGTGCCTCTTCTGATGTTGGAGCACTTTTAGTCTGTCAACCCCCAAAACAAAGACTTCCTGCCTTCTATAATCTTGTGCATGAAAACACCAGTACAAGGATGGGGGAGAGTGAGAAGTTTGACTGACCAAAATAGACATGAGTTTGTCAATGAGCCCCACAGTGCCATCTAGAGCCCCAGCCTAAAGGGCTAACTGTCGGCTACATCAAGTCCATTTAGCTAGCAACATCAGATGCTATCACCCCTCTGGCTATGAATAAAGACTGGAAAAATAGAGAAGAATGGGTCCTAAAAATGACCAAAAGTTCACAGGACTAATGGGGAAACTTCTTTGCCACCTGGCTATGCATGTGTTTCATTTTCAAGAACACATAGCTACTGTGCTAGCTTCCCCGCCCCCACTTCGTATGTACAAATACGAAAACCAGCTATCTATGAGAATACGCCATGTAGCCTCAAACTCAACAGTTTAGCATGCAAATGATGAAAGTATAATGTCTTTACAAATACATTTGCATTTTAAATTGGAGTGTCTTTTCGAAACGCACCTACAACTCGCATGCCCTGTCGAACTCGACGTGGAACTGAAAACACCTGCATGCATTGGAGGCCAAAGTGATTAGGAGGCCAAATAGTTCCTAAATGGAACTCGAGGAAATGCTGGAATAAAACATACATTTTAGCCCCTATATTGGCCATATACATGGTAGCATATTGCGTTTAGAATAATAACACTTTTCAATAACACAATTTATGTGTAAACACTACTGTTCACACTCATGTTACAAAGTTATATCGTTATTTTGAACAGTGTTTATTCGGTTACACCATTGTCAAAAGGTTTTCCTCGAAATCACCATTCCCTGAAGATTATATATTTTCATGTCGGCAAATGGTCGAAATAAAGTCACTTTGTGACTTTACGTCTACTGGACTTGTTGGCCTCGACAAAGGTCGAGGAAATGTTTGCTGGGCTCATCTGGGAAATTGATAAAGTCAAAGAGTAGCTCATCAACAGAAGTACTAGCAGTGTGATTACTAGGTTGTTATTGGTCCATGGTTTGGAGATAGTTTGTTAGATAATATGACCCCCCAACATCTAGACTTCTAGGGATGCAGGAGTACCAATTAGTACCAGCTACAGGTTTAAATATGGTAATGTAAATGTAAAGTCCGTACCACTTATGCGGGACAAATTTCAGACAAAAATCTTTTTTAAAGTAGGTTCTTAAAAAGTATTCCATCAGGGTTAAAACTGCAGATGTGTAAAAGTACTTAAAAGTATCCTTTCTTACCCTTACTCAGGTAGGGTAATTAATAAAACTCTTCTGACTCTGGTGTTTCATAACATACTGTGCTGGTTCCTTTGTTTCTCCAATGTCTCCAATGTTTTGGCTTATCAATGCTCCATATCAAAAATCTGCATTCACTTGCTGTTTCCATTTTGTTCTAACAGGTAAAATCTTGAATGATGACACCCCTCTGGGAGAGTACAAAATCGATGAGAAAAACTTTGTTGTGGTAATGGTTACAAAGGTAAGAGTTTCTCTTTCTCTTTTTTATTGGTCTTAATCAGATGATAAGAACACAGGCTTAATGTATACTATCCAAGTGCTGAGATGGATAGCAGCAGCTGAGAGCAAGTGGGTAGGAATCAACTCATCGGCCGACAGGAAGGAAGGTAGTACAATTGGTTTTGTCCATGAGGGAAAAAAAGACTAGGAAAGAATTTCTGGGTAGGCATATTGTAGGCCTGCTATGGGTGGGTAGAGATTGGCAAATGGCAGTGGGTTTGGGGGGAAAGTTGATAATCCCACAGGAATTAGTCTGCACTAATTTAAGGCCAGAAGTGGTCAGAGACACAGCGGATAGTGTATTTTGTTGAGCTTACAGTGCCATGGGAGGACACAGTAGATGAGGCATATCAAAGGCAAATGCTTAGAGTTGCTAGCAGAGGTGGAGACATGAGGTTGGAAACCAACCATGTGGAGGTTGGATGCTTAGGTTTTGTACCCAAGTCTATTTAAAGACTACTTGGTGAATTAGGCATTCGTGGGCGGAGCTTAAAGCAGACAGTGAAGGATGTCCGAAGCAGCTGTGGTGAGGCCAGTCAGTGGATCTGGCAGAAAAGGAATCACACTGACTGGGGGCACAAAGCACCTGATAAGTCGCTCCTCTCTGGTCGAAGGTGTGTTAATCAGTGAAATCACCTGGTGTAGTCTTTGGTTGGAGCGAAAACCTGCATACTCTCGGCCCTCCATGGCACATGATTGCCCACCCCTGGTTTAACTATACAGTAATTGTTGGTACAAGGCAGGTTCTGAACTGTTGAGCGGGCCCATCTTCAAGTCAGCAGAATCAGCTGTCCAATATTGGCTTATTGTTGTTGTTGAAATCAATAGCAAGTTCAGAAATGAAGTAATGTTGGGGATTAAGAATAAGCCTAAACATAGGTACAGGCTAGTGTAGGCAGTTTTTAGTTGTATTTGGTGTTGAGAGTGGGTGTGGGTGGCCGGGGGGGGGGGGGGTGTGGGTGGGGAATTGGGCTGCTCT
>CABFOP010095802.1:0-17643 GCA_900683385.1 Anoplogaster cornuta | reverse complement strand
CATGCTTGAAAGTTTGTGAACCCCTTGTGCAATTATAGAAGTATTTGAGTCATTACCATGCAGTCCTTGTTTAACCAAAGTAGAATCTTCTTAACTGAAATAAATTAAGTTTATAGGGAATTATGGCAGAAGAAAGTGTCCCTCCTCTTGCATTAGTTAAATCAAATAGGTCAGTAAAATCAGGTGGGTAAATAATTGGGTGTGAAGTTAACCAATCAAAGGTCAGATCTTTGGGAAGGAGTTTGTGTGGTCACTCCCTTAAATCCAGGTGAGAAGCCTGGTCAGTTTGGTGTTACCTGTGCATGCAAGTGAAAAACAAACACTA
Organism: Anoplogaster cornuta; assembly: GCA_900683385.1. Lineage (NCBI taxonomy): Eukaryota > Metazoa > Chordata > Actinopteri > Trachichthyiformes > Anoplogasteridae > Anoplogaster > Anoplogaster cornuta. Next base: position 17,318 of record CABFOP010095802.1, on the reverse strand, counting down.
TGCTCTACTATCTAGAAACCTCAGAGGAGCTCAAGAAGTGAGTGGTGATTGCATCAGTCTGGGGAAGTTTATAAAGTCATCAACATTTTGGTTCCAGCAGTCCACTGTCCAGCAGAGCCACAAGAAAAAAAACAAGTAAAAAAAAAAACAAGAATAACATCCAGAGATCTATAAGCCATCTGGTGTCACTGTGCATCCGTCAACAATATGAAGAACACTGAATAGAAACCGAGAGTTAAAGCTGGACCAAAAGTGGCTGTTCAACAAGACGATGATCCTCCAGTATTCAAGTAAATCTACCAAAGAATGACTCGGGAAGAAGTTTAATGTTTTGGATTCTTGAGTCAAAGTCCGGACCTAAATCCAACTGGGATCATGTAGCAGGACCTGAAGCGTCTGTTCATGTTAGACGAACTCAAAGCCTCGCCGAGTTGTATGAGGCGGAGTGGGAGAAATCCCCTCAAGAAAGATGCCAGAGACTGATCAGTGGCCAGTGGGAGATGTTTACCTCCAAGTCGTCACTGCTAAAGGAGGTGCCACAAGTTATTGACTGAAAGAGTCCACATATTTTTGCACACAGGGAAATCTGAGGTTTTCATATATAAACCTGTAGGGTTCACAAACCTTTTATGCATGACTGTATGTGTACCAGCTTGCTCCAAAGATGGGAAATGGAAATCAGCTAACATGGCACAACACAATTGGCAGCTTCTTGAAAAATGTCCTTGTGGTTGTACCTGTCCTCTTTTCTATTTTCTAACGTATACTGTCTCTTTATTTGGTCATCCTCTACCCCTTGTTTTTTCTCTTTACCCGAACACCTAACCCGCTCCCTTGCTACACTCTTGACTGTACTTATTCTGAATGTATTACGAGAGTCTCCCTGCAGCCATGCTGTTCAATGGCCATCTGTTGAGGCTTGTGTGCCAGGCTCTGTGTGCCAGAGCACGGCCCCCATCCAACCCAATCTTCTAGCCCAGCTGTCGGCCTTCCTCCCCCAACAAACCCCTCATTGTCACACACCCCTCCGTCCTAGCCCTTTACACTTGCCCTGAATAAACCAGGGGCTAGCAGTTTATTTGCGTCAGAGGGAGGGGGAGTCTCCTATTAACCAGGACACCCCTCTCTCTGAGCGGCAGTTTTCACCCACAGTAGCCCCTCTGTGCTTTGTTTTGTGGCTGTGTATATTTTGACGGTGGCAGTGTGTGTGTGTGTCAACTTGTGGACTGTGGTGCCTCCCAGGTTTCTCATATCTAAATGAGTCTTCTAGGTTTTGCCATTGATGTCTGATTCTGTATAACTCAAAGACGTGACATGAATTTATATACTGTGTTTGAGGATGATACCAGTGAACTGTGGTTTGTGGGAATTATGTTGCCATTTAATTGTGTAAACTGCAGAAGTTGCACAAAGAGCGCCTTTTTATACAGAAAGGGTATTTAGGAGAAACGGGGGTAAAAGAGAGACTGAGATATCTGCAGCGCAAATGGTTGAGCTGTCACACATGTCACTGTTTGCTGGATTACTCTTATGTAATAAAGTAAAATTAAATGGTGGCGCTCGCTTGCTAGCATTGCTTGTGTGAGACTATGAACTGGAATACAGTGTTGAAATAACACAAAAATTACACAACAGGTGCAAGAGTGGTGATACTGGCAGACATCAGCCACGTAGTTTAATTTGCAATACATTTCTTTCTTGGTTTGTTCTACTTATTTTAAAAAATATATTTTTTTATTTTGTGAATTGTCCATTGAACTTTAACCACACACCATAGTGGGTGGGACCTAATGATGGTAGAGTGAGTTTACATTCTGGCCAAGTCTCGTTTTCTCAATCAGAAACTATTCAGGGCTGAGCTGGGCATGGTGCATAGCCCTGAATGTTTTCTCTGGCTGAGTTCATTTGGACATTATTCATGACAGAAAGAGATTAACGGGGATTTCTGGTCATTAAAGTGATGCAGATCAACTTGTTTCCAACAATAATCCCTGTAGGGAAATTCTCTTCTCCCTGCCAGGAAGGTCAGAGCGCAGGGCCGGTACTGGACGGTACCCCAGGAGTTGTTCAAGGACTCTTCAGCAGAGCAGCCACAAGGGCTTGAGCCTGGTTGCTCCAGTTGTAGGACTATGACAACCTCCTATTAAAAGGCTGCACTATTTTCTGTGAGCCTGTCCTTTTTCTTTTTTTTTTCCAGTAGCAGAGATTCCATAATTTATTTGTATGGTGTTTATCATGACAACACGACTGCAGTGTAACATGACCACACTAAGCAGATATTGTATCGGAGATGCTTTGTGGATTTGATGTGCTTATGGTGTATATGTTGTCATTTTCATCAGACTGTAAATATCCATGAGCTGTGGTGGAAACAGTCACAGCTTTGAGATCCAGCATGTCTGTTTCCTTGTCTTTCCCTTCCTCCTCCTTTTCAGCCACACTTGTTTTACCTGCTGGACCAGGTGGCACAAGGGCTGTGACGTTAAGTCTTGTTCCGTTTCATTATCAGCTGGATAATGGAAGATGTAATCTACTGATGCCCAGTTACCCATATTTGACTTGAGCTCTCTTAGATAACAACAGTAATACCAGATATGTTAAACATATTGTTGAATAAAATCGTTAACTAAAGATTAAGTTTCAGAGTCAAGTCGTGATTTACTTGAGTATATTTATTTGCAATAGCTGAGATCCACAGGAGAGATCCGCAGGGCTATTCAACCATGTGCCATGGAGGGCCGAGAGTACAATATGCAGGTTTTCATTCCAACCAAACACCACAGGAGGTGATTTCACTGATTAGTTCCTCCTCTCTGGTTGAAGGTGTGGTGATCAGTGAAATCACCTGCTGTGGTGTTTGGTTGAAAACCTGCATACTCTCGGACCTCCATAGCACATGGTTGAATATCCCTGGATAGGGTATACAGATATCTGAAGAAAGAGCAGTTGGGAGTCAGGTTTCATAGAGACACAAGGCCATTTGTCAAATGTCAGTGAATGGTTGACCTAAAGAATATATAGTGATAGTGAATGGTTGACCTAAAGAATATATAGTGATAGTGAATGGTTGACCTAAAGAATATATAGTGATAGTGAATGGTTGACCTAAAGAATATATAGTGATAGTGAATGGTTAGGTGATTGTTGACCTAAGTAAATGCTGACCTAAATGCTAAAATGGTCCATACAGTTTTTCTACACACATAGCATCTGTTAAACATTTGTTTTTGTATTTTATATAGATGACGTGAAAGGTAGATGTTATTTTAAGAACAAGGAAGCATAAGGAGTGTAGACTGCACCTTTTTTGTTTCCCCTTGTGGTCACCATTGGCTCTGTGCAAGCCTGAGCTTGGAATGCGATAACATTCCTCATCTATTCAGGATCACATTCAATCAATGAAACGAGAATCTAGCAGCTAGCTCATCCTCCATTACTCAGACTAGTGTACTTGCCGTGGCATTTCCGATACTGGTATCGGTATCGGAACAACAGTATTTTTTTCTGTGATTCATTAATTTAATTCCCACACAGCCTAATGTTATCATTTGTTTGACTCCAGGCTTTATTTAACTTTCTCTTGACTTGTAAGTGTGGTTTACTCTGACTCTCACTGTACTGCTGCTGACATAGCTAGAAGTAAAGCCAAACTCAGGTGTTGCCTTGAATATTGTCATCACTTCAACTGAGACTAAACCTGTTGCTTGTTTCAGTGAGCACCCTGTCCCTCCCACTCTCCAGGGTCATCTTACACAATGTACACAAGCTTAGTGTACACAACACGGGCCAAACAGGCATTTCCTCCTTACAGTTATACATCGCTAATTAAACTATACACTTGGTACAGGAAAATAAAGAGGCATGTATCTGGACCTTACGTGTTTTTTTTCTGGGGGGTTTTCCCCCACAGTCTTTTGATTAACCCGTCCCCTCTCTTCTCTCCTCTCTCTCTTCCAGCTTAGCAGCATCAGCAAAGCTATCAACGCCACTGAGACACCTGTGAAGGAGAAGCATGCACGCCGTATCCTTTGAGAACGACCATGAACCCCAAACTAACATCAGTATAGCTATTTTTGTACCTGTGTGGTTCAACCTTGTATATCCATCTCTAATGTGAATGGTAATCGTAAACTATTAATTTCCTCTGGGCTCAACCTGATGTTTTTCCATTTACATTCATGGACACAAATTCAGTGGCCACAAAGTTAATTGTGCGTCTACAGAGTGATGCATTTAATGTTTGCAAGGGAAAATGAAATGAAATTCACGTGTTGCATTAAGAAGAGTGAGCTTCTTTAACAGTGACAACAGGAATCATCCTGGGGACTCACAGGGAGAAGGGGGCCTACACCTTTTGGTCCTATGCCTTGGGCCTCCCTCTGGCCAGCAGCTCCATCCTCAGCTGGAAGTTCTGCCATGTGCTGCACAAAGTCTTGCGGGACGGTCACCCAAATGTAAGCGTGGAGACGTTTTCAATCGCAGACACTTCAGTCCATACTGTGTGAATACTGTACTTTTCTGTTTCCTGCTGCTGTAATGCCCAAATTTCCCCCGCCCGGGGATTAATAAAGTTTTATCTTATCAGTCAAATGTATTCCAATTAAAGCCGGAGAAGATATTTCAGACAAATAGTTTGTTGTCTTTCTGTCACCCTCACAGAGTCTACAAGACTGCATGAGACATCACAGTACTGTAGTTGAAATTGGGGCAATATGGGTGAGTTTGAGGTTCTCTATTGAATTTTTTGAAAACCACTTAAAGGAAATGCAGCAGACATTTTAGTTTCTGTGTTTTTGACTGATAAGAGAGGGCTGAGGGGACTCGCTGGAGAGACAGACGAGATTCATTTGTTTGCTGCTGGTGAGATAAAACTCAACTTAATGCTTGCTCGTTCACTCCGGTGGTCTCCAGGGCAACCTCCACGACAAATACGGACAGCTGGTGGCTCTATATTCTAAGCTGATCTGTACAAAGATGGAGTTTCATGTGAAGGTAAGGGCACCCTCTGTGGTGGGAGGGGACTGCATGGTTCGTTTCCACAGGGCATGTAATGTGTGATAAATGAATGGATTCTGATTTACGAATACCAAAATGTACCTCAATGCAGCATACAGAAATCCGGGCCAACCTGGAGGTCACAGATGAGGTCCTGGAGCGCGCTGCAGGGTCAGACGTCAATAATGTGTGAGTCTCTGTCTCCTGTCTCTCATTGCAAGATTATATGATTATATGATTCAGATTTTTGTTTTGCTTTGTCCAAAAAAAAAAAAACTCTTATAGAAGCTATTCATATGCAGGATTGGGAAAGTTGCACTCAGTGTCCAGTAAATTGCACGAATGCAACTACATCATGTTATTAATTTCAGTTTCAGTTATAATTATAATATAATTATGCTTTTCAAATCACATAGAATCTAAAACGTAGAAAGTTTAGTGCAGTTTACTATGATTTTAATGTTAATATCTTCATCTATACCCATCGTCAACCATTACTTGAAGATGTGTACAATCATATTTTAGTTCATAGTTGAACACAAATAAGTGTCGATCATGAAAATCATAAGCACTATTTTTCCCATATCCCACTACATGTAATCTATTACCTTTCAATGCCCATACAATAAACAGTCAAGACTACACGCCCTGCTGCTCTTTTCATTTAACAGGGAGCCATTACCATTGTCACTGCATGGGGCCCTTTTATTTCTAACAAGGGTATCAACTTCTCTCCTGCAGGTTCCAGCTCACAGTGGAGGTGTTTGATTACATGGACGCAGAGCTGAGGCTGGCGGAGACAGGTGAAAAAAAACAATCTACTCCTACCTTACCTCCACCCTACCCGTCCAAGGAAGGGTAACCCAAGCTTCAGTAGAGGGCTGTGGCCTGCTGACATTATCTATTTATGTACCAATGCCAAAGGCCAGTCAAAGAGAGGTTTATTGTGAGTAACTGCTTCCCCTGGCAAGAAAATGTTTTCACATTCAATGTAGTCCATTTTCTTAACAAAAAAAAAAGTCTCAATTGCCCAGCTCAGTTTTGACTGGTGCTCATTTTGTTTTCACTCAACTCAGGAAATGCCTGCAATTAGAGGACATTAAGATGATAAGTAATGGTGTGCTCCTCCCTGGCTAGGAGGATGTAGGCACAGGATCCCATTCTGAACACCATAAACAAACCTTGCAACTGTACTGTAAACAAAGTCTGTCAGCCCCACTCCTTGACACGGTACTCTGGAGGCACGCTCACTAAATTCACACTGTTTTCTAACCACTTCAGGATGATTTATGGACCTGTGTACCATTGCCTCATTACTACATTTTGAACAGTGACTGTTGCCATGGCTCAAAAAAAGCCTTGGCAATGCATGTACTTGTTTGTTTACTGTGGGGATACTTACATGTATGATTATGTCTTTGATATTATCTTTCTCAGTGATCCGGCAGCTCAACACATCCATCGCCATCTCCACCCTCACATCAGGCCAGTGTCGCCTGGCCCCACTCATCCAAGTCATCCAGGATTGCAGTCACCTCTACCACTTCACTGTCAAGCTGCTCTTCAAACTGCATGCCTGTAAGAACAATCATTGCTCAATAAGATGATGCCATTCAGTGTTACTTCTAAGCACCTGTCTTAAATGTTCTATAGTGTTAAAGTACTGCAAGAGATGGCCTGAAGATATTTCCTCATCTACACTTGAAAATGCATTGATTGCGATAAAGCATTGTTTAATGAGTAATTAATTTCAGGTCTCCCTGCCGACACCTTGCAAGGACACCGTGATCGCTTCCACGACCAATTCCACAGGTAGGTTGTCCGAGGCTGAGAGCTTCAAAAGGGAGAGAATCATTATATACCATTGGAAGGCCGCAACATAATCCTGCCTCACCCTCTGCCCCATCTCTCTCTAAGCCAATGCAAATATTCCCATTTCTGCTTCCATTCCCCCACCCTTTCAGCTGTGTCACTGGGTGTCACTGTCACAGATTTCCTTACTGGTGTGCTCAGAGAAGAGTCTGCAGGGTGGAGCTTAGATTAACATTAGAGCTTAGAGTTTTATCTCATATCACCGCTATGAACTTGAGTGTACTGGCAAACTGAAAATAAATTACAAAATAAAGGCTATTTCCACATTTAAAAATGTAAAATATGTCTATGAATTTAAGGTGTGTATTTATAAAGTAATTTGTGTTTTTTTCATTGTCCCACAGCCTTAAGAGCTTCTTCAATAAAACCAGAGACATGCTGTACTTCAAGAGAATGATCCAGATCCCCAAGCTGCCTGATGTAAGAGCACAGAGTGATGGGGAGAAGTGGGACTGCGCCAATGCTGGGAAACAAGCTCAGTGTTGGATGACCACACCATAAACCTTATATTGCTGTTGTCAGGTGAAAACCACGTGTCTCCAATTTGGGAAAGCTGCCTTGCTTTTTAGATTGATGGCCACACATCATTTTACTGCTGGGTCCCAAGGGTTTCCTCAGAAGACCTTCAGTCCCGGGGAAAATGTCAAAATCACCAATATTGGAGTTGCACGTTTTTTCACCTGACATCGACAACATGCTGTTACGTTTCTAACTTCTAAGTACTGTGCGTCTGTCTCCCGTCCCAGTCCCCACCCAACTTCCTGCATGCAGCGTCGCTGGCCAAGCATGTGAAACCGGTGGTGGTCATCCCCGACGAGGAGGAACCCGAGCAACAGGATGACGACGACGACGACCCCGAGCCACTGATTGAGGTCAGCGACGTCACGACACCCATGGTGCAGGCACAACCCCAGGTATGTCTCATAGGTCACAGATGCACACACATACACACACATATGCACACTAGTAGCATGGAGTTATGCATGATTTATTTATTTATTTCATTTTCTTTTAGCAATTTGACATATTTGACCAGGCGTTTGGACCTCCCAATGGAGGCTTTGATGACAGGTGAGCTATTGTGTTTTCCATTGTATATTGTGACTGTTAAATATAGTATTTGGTTGAGGGAAGTACCTGTGTGACTGCGTTATCTGGTCCTGCAGGGATCTCCAGATTGAGAACCTGAAGCGGGACTTGGAGCTGTTGAGAGCAGAGTTGGAGAGAGTGAAAGCAGAGGTATGGAGCCAGATTAGGTTGACTGTGACTTGTTTTCCGACTTGTTTTTTTCAAGTCTAGTAAGAGGTGTGACTGGGGCGGACATTAATGATGGGTAAAGGAATCTGGGTCATATGTTGGGCGGATGCAAATACTGGCCTTGGCATGTGGAATGTAGCAAGTAGCCACAATATGGAGAAGTGACGTGGGTGTCCTGGTGTCATTCTGACATCATGGGTTTGATTCCTCTGAGTCATCCCTTCTTTCTCCCCCCTGTTTCTTTCCATTGTAAACGATTAAAGTGATTTAACTCAAAAGATGGGCAAAGAAGTGACATCCGTCCTGTAGCGAGAGGAGACCTGGGGGTGTTTGTAAAGCTGGATGCGTTCGGTGGATTGAAAACTGTATAAATGTTACGTTGAATGTTGAGGAAACACTTCAGTTTCTTTTTCCTTCAGGCGCAGCGCTACATCACCCAGCTCAAGTCTCAGATCAACAGTTTAGAGGCCGAGCTGGAAGAGCAGCGGGCACAGAAACAGCGCGCCCTGGTGGAAAATGAGCAGCTGCGCATGGAACTGGAGGCCACGCGCCGCCGCAACGCAGAACATGAGATCTTGCAGGTCACCTTCAGTGAGGCAGAGAGTAAGACTTCCTCTTACAACGGTCTCTCTCTCACACACACGTAAATACAAACTATTCCACACACTAACACTGGTGTCTCTTTCTTCTCTGTGCAGAAAGAGCCCAGGCCACCGAGCAGCGATATAATAAGCTGAAGGACAAGCACACCGAGCTGGTGTCCAGCCATGCCGAACTGCTCAGGAAGGTACAGACAGACTACTAACCAGTCCAGACTCACGAATTACATGTCAGCGCCTCACTGTGCGACTTGTGTGTGGTAACACTAAATGCGTTAATGTGCTGACAGAGTGCAGACACCGTGAAGATGCTGTCGGCAACCCAGCAAACCCAGGAAGAAGTGGAGAGGACCAAGCAGCAGCTGTCATTTGAGGTGGACCGGATCAAACAGGAAGCTGATATGAAGGTCGGTGTGGTGTGTCATTTTTACCCTACTTTGAAAAGTAACACCGCAGTATTGAATGTTATTTGTGTCCCCCGTCATAGCTGGAGGAGCAGAAGTTTGAGATGGAGAAGCTGAAGAGAGAGCTAGAGGAGAAGATGGCAGAAGTGTTACGCATCAAGACGACTCTGCATAGCACTGAGACTGTGAGTATATGTGTTGTGATGATGCAAAATGGACCAGGATAATTAGATTTTCCAGAGATTGTGTTAATTTAATCCACCCTCATTTAGTAGTTAGGTCGATATCATATTCAGTGTATGGAGGCTTGAGGCATCTCATACAGTTTTGAATGGAGTTCCTTTCAGAAACTAGCAATTCGACTGTGCGGCCATCTGCCTCTTTTGGCTTTCTCGCTTCGTCTCCTTCCCATTCCTCTTTCTTTTCCAGGCCGGGGAGCAAATGAACAGCTCAATGACAAGTCTACAGGCAGAGAAGGAGCGTCTGATGCGATCTGTGAGTGAGAAGGAAGCGGAGCTGTCGTCGCTGCGCCAGGCTGCGCAGCTGCAGCAGTCGTCACTTCAGCAGGAGCGAGAGAGGAGCAGCAGGGAGCTGGGAGAGCTCCAGGGCAAACTGCAGGAGAAGGTCAGTCAGGACAACAAAACACAGCAGAGTCCAGCCTAGTGGCCAACAAGAGAAGGCTAGTTGTACTGACTGGGCAGCTCCCAAGGCTGAATGTGCATAATTGTATGAAGGTAAAGCAGGGTGTTGGTGAAAGAGCATGCATGCTTCTCAGCCCTTCTGGGTGAATAAAGGTTAAAAAAAAAAACTTTCAAAAGAACATCAGGTGGAACATGTACTCACTCGCTTTACCCATACAGCGATAGAGCACAGGCTCACTGTTTCCAGCTGCCTTTTAATGCAACGTTACAGGAACTGGAAAGATTGCATAACATTGTGTGATTTGTGTTTTTTTTAGTTTGGCCAATTTAATGTAACAATGAATGTATACATTTGTGCTCTACTAAAAATGTACTTTCACAGGGCACACCCTCCTCCCTTATTGCACCATATGATCTGTGTCCTGTGTGTTTGTGTCCTGTGTCCTATTGTCTTTTGCGTGTGTGTGGTGTGTTTGGTCATGTATGTATGTATGTATGTAGGTAAGTCGGGAGGATCAGCTGAAGCAGAAGCTACTGGATGAACAGTTTGCCCTGCTGCAGGGTACAGTCACAGAGGCCGAGAACATCATCCAAGATGCTGTTGCTAAGCTAGACGACCCCCTCCATATACGCTGCATCAGCTCCCCAGGTCAGACACTTACTCTTTATTATCATTTTATAATGGCAATGCAATTTATTAAAGTAGCATTACTGAAACATAATGTGAGTTGTAAAGTGCTTCAGGAAATAAAGATTACAGGGACTTTCTTTTTACATTATTTTACTATTTCTGTTGCTGCCTGTCCTCCTTCCAAACAGATTACCTCATAAGTCGGGCAGAGGCCACGTTGGGCTCCATCGACAAAGTGAAAAAGGGCCATGCAGACTATCTGAATAACATGGGGGGTAAGTTGCTCGGCTCCTAGTGCCCACGCAGACTTATGATGGTGCCTTTCTGTTTGATTATGGTCGTGACACACTGCCCCTCTCCTCCTCTCTCTCTCTTTGTTCCTGTAACCAGATGCTGGAGGGCTGCTGAGGGCTCTGACACAATTCTCCCACTTGTCTGCTGATACAATCATTAATGGCAGTGCCACTGCACACATGGCACCCACTGATCATGCAGACCGTAAGGAATATCACACTGGCATGGAATTTGACACTGGCATTATCCCAATTATTCTTATATTCATTTCATCCAGTATTACTCACCCCACAAACCCACACATACACACATATCTCCATTTAACTCCTCGGAAGTAGCATTTCAAAATGGAGTTTTGCGTGTCAGTGTACATTCTAATGCAGTAAGGAATGCAAAAATGCAACAAAAAAAAAGTATTCTGATCACTGCTCATTTGCCCCCTGCAGGATTGACAGAGAATTGCAGAAGTTGTGCCACTCAGAGTCTGCAGTTCTTGAAGGACCTTAAGAACAAGGCCTCCCTCCTGCGGGCAGACCCAGCTGCCATTCGAATAATTGTTCAAAAGATCCTCCACTTGGGCCAGGTGAGAGATTGGTGCTCGGGAGCCAAGGAAATGCATTAAAAAATAAATTAAATTAACATATTTCTAAGCAATAATAGAATCAACCAGACCAATTTTCACCAGGTCTATTTTGAGTCTTTTCCAGTATTGTTCACTTTTCTTTGTCTTGGTCATCTCACATCTTTTCTTATATATCCAGGAACTGCGGCCCAAAGGCCTGGACTTGCAGCAGGAGGAGCTGGGAGACCTGGTGGATAAGGAAATGGCTGCAACATCAGCAGCTATTGAGGAGGCTGTCCGCAGGATTGATGTAAGTATCGCTTAGTTTATGAATCTCAGTTCAAGGTATAAAATTCCTTGTCCTAATGTTACAGTGTATCCAGTGTAACTATGTGGTTCTGTATACAGGAAATGATGAACCAGGCACGGAAGGACACATCAGGAGTGAAACTGGAGGTCAATGAGAGGTTAGTTCTTTGAGACTTGGTACAGTATGTCATTATAATACTCTTTGCCTGTGTTGCATGTTGTCCTGTCTCCTGTCTTTCATGTCATTCTGCACGTTATATTGTTCAGTTAAGCAGAATGTCATAATTTAAAAAGTATTTTGTTTGTAACTCTATCATATTGCCCTGTTTCAGAATCCTGAACAGCTGCACAGACCTGATGAAGGTAGGTTACTGTGTTTCAGCAAATGTATACTGTACTATAATAGTCTACACTATAAATAGCATATTTTTAAATGGACATCTTAAGGAACATTTATTTCTTTTGTCCTCTTCTCCTATCCAATTACCATTCACGCTTCCTTAGGCCATCCACATGCTGGTCCTGGCATCTACAGACTTGCAGAAGGAGATTGTTGAGAGCGGGAAGGTGAGTCACACCGTTCCAATTTTGATTCCAAAACTGGCATCTCATTCTTCTTAGACTTGGACAGTTCTGTTTATGTCAATTTTACCATTGAGCTGCTCTGCTCCATGCAGAACCCCAGCTGGACTAACATTTCTAATCTCTTGCTTGTCAAGGGGGCAGCCACCATGAAAGAGTTTTATGCCAAGAACTCTCGCTGGACTGAGGGACTCATCTCTGCCTCCAAGGCCGTGGGATGGGGAGCCACAGAGATGGTGTACGTTCTGACTTATATGGGACATTCCAGCTTATATTCTTTAGTAGTTGTAATGTTTAAAGGTGTTTCATGTAACATTTTAGAAGGTCAGTATCATAAAATGTTCCTGTTTTTGTGCCATAAAGCAATACAGCAGATTTTTCCAAACAAAATCCAATCCACTGGCGCACAATGTAAAATGCAGTGTTGATTGGCTACTGGCTACATGTAACACCTTTGAGGAATCTGTGGCACAGAGGTTGGACAGTGTGCAGGACACGCTAAGGCTGACAGGAATGAAGTGACATGACTTTTCTACCTGCTTCCACACAGGGAGTCTGCTGACAAGGTGGTGCTACACACAGGCAAATATGAGGAGTTGATAGTCTTCTCCCACGAGATAGCTGCTAGTACAGCACAGCTGGTCGCTGCCTCTAAGGTAAGAACCTGACACAAATACACAGCCTCTTGTTACCATTGTTTACAAGAAATATACAATGAATGTCGCTGCCGTCATGTGAAAACCTTGTAACCTTTGTAATGGACATTTTTAATGTTTAACCTTAAAGGTAGGATGTACGTTTTGAGAAGCATTTTCGGTTATTAGTTGAAATTGTATTTATATCCCGAAAGCAATCAATAAATCAAGTCCTCTGAAAGAAAATTTTAAAAAATCCGGTCTCTGTAGCAGCTGTAATAAGTCTGTCCAATCATTTCATTCGGACCGAATGAAATGATTGGACGGACTACGTGTCTGTCAACTTGACCTTCAGCTGGAATTAAATGATTAGATGATCCATTTGGCTGGAATTAAATGATTGGCTGGCGTACCTGCCTGTCGACTTGCGTTCCCAAACAACCAGGAAACCAGACTCGAGAAGTAGAGACTGGAGCATGGTGCAACAGCGACCATTATCATTTTCACACCGGTTTCACAAGTCCTGTGTATTAGGACTTGTTTACTACTTATATACAAATGAGATGTGCATGTGCATAACTTGGAGACATCAGTTCCTCTTTGCTTTCTTAAGCTGATAACCACAGAATTAAGTCATCTCTGTGTGTCAACTAAGATTTGCAACCGTTCCATTAGTTAAGAATAGTGTAGCAATCCATCCACCGCCCAGCGTGAAGCATAGATGGTGTTGCATAGATGGACGGGCATAGGGGAGGAACTTGTGTCTGCCTATAAGCCTATAAATGTAGTTTAAACTCAGATCTTTGCTCATTGTCTGATACAGCACTGCATGGTTGTTAAAAGGTAATGTGCCTGCTTATAAATATCTTGGTAATGAATATCTGCTAAAGACTTATTGTGTGAATGCTACATTTGTCAGCCGTCTCAACCTCACTAGACAAAAGTGCAATTTATCTTATATCAAGAATTGCTACGACACCTTTCGTGTTAAAATTGAGGGATCACATGCTCCTCTATGGGCTGAGAAAACTCTACCACCCTTGGGCTTATGAAATTATTTCAAAACCCTTTGGATAAATTCAAAAATGAATGTTGGTCAAACTGAAAACAACGCTGTTTTTTTCCTACTGGATGTTTCAACAGTTACAAAGCTGTTAATGTAATGTTCACTTTTTTCTGATAACGTAATGAACTCCGGTTGTGTGTTGATTGTTTTCTGTTTGTCCTGTTTAGTGTCTAAATCTCATATGATCTCACTCGCTGACAACTAACCCCTCTAATCTATGCTCAGGTTAAGGCAGACCGCAACAGTAAGAAGCTGACAATTCTCCAGCAGGCTTCTCGCCGCGTGAATGAAATGGCGGCTAACGTCGTGGCCTCTACCAAGACGGGCCAGGAACACCTTGAGGACAAGGGTTAGTAGGACAAGACCTGTGGGGTCGACACTTTACAGAGACTGATCTGAAGTAATTCGGCTGTTTCTTCTCAGTGCAACCAGCACCAAGATAATGTTTTATATGTACACTTGTCATGTGCAGATACCATGGACTTCTCTGGAATGTCGCTCATCAAGTTGAAAAAAGAAGAAGTGGAGTCACAGGCAAGTAGTGGCTGTAGGGCTGTGAGGGGTTGCAAGTGTGTGTTTCTTAAGTTGTGTGATAATCAGTCATTAAAACTTGCTACGTATATAACATGGCTGTACAAAGTGCAGATGCCAGAAATTACATTACATCGAACAACGATAAACAAACTTTTGAGAATGGCATGAACAATTGAATTTAGTTTCCTGAACTAGAACTATCCACTGTTTAGACTTTGAATATGTGCAAGTGGCCAATGATCGCTGAGATCATCAGGAAAGACACCTGTCATATGGTATTTCTGTGATGTATTTGGTACTATAAAGTTCAGAAGGCTACGTTTTGATGTCTTCTATTAGGATGAGTTGGCTTCATCATTAACTGTCATATTCCATGAATTCTTCTAGGTTATCTCAAATTGGAGACAGCCAGTTGAGGTTGTTTCCAATCATGAGTAATTTGAAAAGAAACACAATTTAATAAAAGATTTATTGCGTGCACAATGAATTGCAAAGGGTGGCCGCTATAAACCCATACTTCTCTGTCATGGTTTATTTCCCTTGATTCACATTCAGGGCTTGGCATGATGAAATTGGCTTAAACACAGTTTTTGACCATAGATAATCACCTGATAATTTCCTGCTTCTTTGTATATTTTCCCCTCAGGTGAAAGTGCTAGAATTGGAAACTCAGTTGGAGAATGAGCGTCAGCGTCTGGGCGAGCTGAGGAAGAAACATTATAACATAGCTGGGGTCCCAGAGGAGGAGATCTCGGAGGGGAACGGTTTGACCTCCTCACCTAAACCCATGAAGCCTGCCGTCATGAGGAAACCTGCACTGGCCCAGAAACCCAGTGTACCACCCAAAAACATGGTAAGGGCCACAAGAGAAGGCTGTGTGTTTGTTTTCAGAAAATAAGATATGACTTGAGGAAATAAGATAACTTGTCGATGACTCATTTTGAATTGTTCTTTTTTGTCTTTACATTGCAGTTTAAGTAAATGCCTGAACAGAAGAGGAGAATGCTTCACTGGTGGACGGTTGGATTGATCCGAGTTGTGTGAACGTAGCGTTTCTTTTAAGCTGCATGCTGACAATCCTCTGTCTCATCCTGAATCTCAGTGTTCTCTCTTCCTCCTTTTTTTCTCCATTTTTTGCCAAAATGTACCTCAAGCCTAATTTTGACCCTTGATGCCTGTGAGAGATGAGCTGTATGTGCCCCTTATCTTTTTAAGATACATAACTTGTGCCACCAAGGCAAGTACCCTTTTATTTTACTTTTTGACATCAAGAACAAAAGGGGAAATGTTGTGCAAAAGAATGCATCAGCACTACTGTAGCGCAGCGATTTTAGACTAATAAACACTACTGCTTTTAGTATAAGGATATTGATAATAATGTTTGGGACAACCTATTGGTGTGCACTATTTTGAAAGGCTCATTATGTTGTCTCACGCATTTTTCTTGGTGTACACTATGCTATTTATGTTGGGAGTGGGAGGAAACTAGGGAAGCACACCATGCAAGTCCATGTTGCTGCAAAAGTTTTAGATACCTCTGCCTTTGCCTACAGGACAGTGGACAGTGTTCCGTGCAAAATAGCTTTTTATCTCTACAGTACAAGATTGTCCCTTAGGCCTTGAAATGTACTGTACTAATACATTTAATATCATCATTTAGGGCATACAGTCTGTATAGGTGTGTGCACACCAATTATAATTTATATTCTTACTACAGCCATCTATTGAATGAAGACTGATAGAATTAACACTTAGTTATCAAATGCTTCTCTTAGACTGAAAATGGAAAGGTGGGGTTAGTTTATGCACAATATGAAGGTGTTGAACTCCTCTTTTGCCTCTGGGAACTTTTCTTAAAGGGTCTTAAAATGCATCTTTTTATGTTCTGTCCTTTCTTCTGTATTAAATGTCTTTATACATATTAATATATTTTAGTAAAGATAATGGTGGTTTCTCCTTGTAAGAAGTGTAAATGTCAAATAAACAATAAATGTTTGATTTAATGTGTCATTGTATTACTTCATTCTGTTAAAGCTATCACTTCAAACAATTATTTTTCAGATGTATTGAATTGGCTATATAATACTCAAACTATATTACGTTGAACTACATTAGACTAGCCTTTAATGTAATTAGAACTCAGGAAGATTAGTATAAAAATATTATTAGCAACTGAAAACAAATGCCCCACAAAATAAAAGCCTTGCCTTCTTTTTCCCCCCTAACCTCAAAATTTTCTCGACTTTGATGTTTCTTGACATCTATTAAAATTGTGTCACTTCAATTATTAATGTGATTGCACAAAAATGTTTTAAGGCCAATTTGATCGAATTGGTTAACCTAAACTCAAATTTGGAGCTTATAGCATTTCATTAACACGTTTAACCTCTTACCAGGTTACTTATCAATTACTTGCCCCTTTATTATTATGCCACTGTTGTAAAAAACAAAACAAAAAAAACATCAATTCCTACCAAAAGCACTTGAATACGCCACAAGTCGTATTTAGTTTTGTAATTTTAGTTTTGTAATTTCGGATATACGAGTTTACGAGCAGAACCTGAAGGTAGCATTAGTAACACAAGCGCTCCGAACTTGTTTAGACTTTCAACAGGGAGAGTTCAGGGACAGCAGACATTTCAGCTGCTCGTTGAAGCGTCTTCTCGGTTGAAACGAGCTCTTCTACAACAACACGTCCGAGCAGGGGGACTATGTTGACTCTTCTTGGCGTTGCATAAAAACCAGACATGGAAACCTGCGTATTATCCGCCCTGGACAAAAACTCCACGGAGCTGACCGTGATGGACGTGTACGACATCGCCGCGGTGCTCGGCCGGGAGTTCGAGCGGATCATCGACCAGTTCGGGTGCGAGGCGCTGCTGCGGCTGATGCCGAAGGTGGTGCGGGTCCTGGAGCTGCTGGAGGCGCTGGTGGGCC
>CABFOP010095760.1:0-10682 GCA_900683385.1 Anoplogaster cornuta | reverse complement strand
ACCCGGATGGAACACCCTCCGTGCCCCCCCCCCCCCCCCACACACACACACACACACGCACACACACGCACACATGCACGCACACACACACACACAGTAGCCAAAGTTTAATCAGACTTGAGCATCGGAAAGCCATCAGGCATAGACAGTCTATTCCAATCTTGGGAGATGCATCCTCCCAAGAAATGCAGAGGCAATCAATCTGTGGCTGCACCACATGACAGAAAATCTATTAGTTCTAGCATCTGGGCTGAAGAGTCCTGACTTAGCAATCTAGGCAGGTTTTAACTGCACAGACTTGATCTTAGTCCTTTAATTACTAAATAAATCTAAATATGCAAAACATAAATACACTTATTCAAGCAGAAATATGAATCCACTCTGAGGAAATTGTGTTTATATGCAAACAACACAGACCATTGTGAAAATAGTCCCAATGAATTTAAACATTTTCATATGTACATTTGACATTACTGTGTCATAATGAATTCACCTCCCAAGGAGGAAGTTGTAAAATACTGTAATTCTAACCTTGTAAAACCAGATAAGCAAACATATATTTATAACAAAACAAATTACAAGAGGAACAAATCATTTGTTTTCACTAAGGGCCATTGCTGTTTTTGGTTCTGAGACAGAACCAGTCAAAATATGCGCTTAAATATATGTGCCAGTCCCAGTACCACACCCTTTAGCTTTTTGTTCCCCAAATAGCACATTTCAGTTGAAAAATGTAATTTTGTTCTGTTTTGGAGTTTATTTGCACAATGTCATGGCAATGTGTCAAATTAGTATGGTTTGAGGTCAGGACGACCAAAGGTCGTTTGGGCATGTGATTTGGGGACCTCCTAAATTTTCACATCTGATAAATGCAAAGTGGTGAAATACGTCATACATGTCACATCTCAGAATAATTTCAAATCAATAAAATAAAACTGCAGTATTTAATCTATCTCGCTCCTTTTCAGAGAATGCTGAAGGTTGTAAGCATAACTATATCACCTGAAAAACATTTTTTGAGTTCCTTTTTATCTAAATGAATGTCTTACTTACCTTTCCTCTTTTCTTCTGGGTTGGTTTGTTAGTCTTTGTGTTTGCCAAGACCCTGTTCCACCCACTTTATATGAAAAACAAACAAACTAATAAACAAACTAATAAACAGATAAATAAATCAGTTCAGACATACTGTGCTTTCACAAAATTATAGGTGAGTGTGAAAAAGGAGGATGTCACAATATTATCATTGCAGGCAACATTTGACTGGCTAGGCTAACAGGCTAACATGGTGGTATGGTTGAAGGTGGATACATGTAGGTAAAAGGAGTACACCAAACCATTGCTTAAGGTTGTGTACTACACCAGTCATGAACCATGTGCAAAGCAGCCAACTACAGAGTGCTGAAAATACCTTAATCAGTACTCCAAAGTGCTCATGGGGTGTTCATGAAATAGGCTTAGCCCATTTAACAGGAGTATCAGTTCAGATAATTAAGCATATAGCTTACATACACATATTTCCCTAATGCCTAATGAAAGCTTTAGAGAATACAACTTATTTTAGTTGTTGATCTATTGTGAGCAGCCCTTACCAGACAAGTGCTGTAAAATCTTCACAGTAGATTAAGATATTGGCACTATCAAAACTGGTTAAATCTGGATCTGTACAAATAGCTATAAACAAGGCTTACATTGATTACCTACGCCCAGGAGGTTTTCGCCTCTGTGTGTCCATGTGTGTGTGTCAGCAGGATTACACAAAAACTACCAGCCCAATTCGCATGAAACTTTATGGAGGGGTGTGGCATGACCCAACTTAGAATCAGGTAAATTTTGGACTGGATCAGAATCACAGGGTACTGAATCAAAGGTACTGTAAACTTCAATCATTCCAAGTAAACAACAGACACTTTCAGGTGGATGAAAATAAAGTTTCTGAACATTAAAATGAGACTTCATAGAAAACAATATCTCTCCTATATACTGAACATTTAACATGTCCTTGGCTCTACAGTAACCGATTCAAAAAGCAAATGCAGGATTACACAAAAACTACCAGACCGATTTCCATGAAACTCACTGGAGGGGTGTTGCATGGGCCAACTTAAATGCCATAACATTTTGCCTACAGGGGCAGAGGTCTGCGCTCTCTGAGTGCCGCTCTAGTTAGAGGAATGCTTTTGGGCTTTTAATGCACAAAATCAGTTGTCAACCATTTTATCGTTAGAATAGTCTTTTTTTTCTTGTGGTCCTCTTGTAAACTTAACAGTTCTCTGTCTGTTTATTTATATAAATGTATTGATCATGCATGATATGGACCTGATATGAAGCTATACGATACAATAAAAATCACTAGAACAAGATAAACATGAACACTGCTCCCATCTCAGCCCTACTTATATTTTCATATTACCCAACGATTCCAAATGGTTTGGCTTCAGCAGACAGGTGGCTATTTCATTAATTTACTTGGACTTTGTTTCAAATAAACAACCAATGCTTTCAACACTAAAGGCTTTCACACAAGCCTGCTATGGTGAGATAGGATACGTCGGCATCCACATGCTGTCACACTATATCTTCCCCAGGTTACCAGAACAGTGATACTTAAGATACCATTTAAGAAGAACTAAAACGTCCTATGTTGCAGAAAATATCTCGACAAGAGTTGACTTACCTTCGTTTCTTAGACATCGTTTGAGCTCTCAAAAGCTGAAATTCACGTGTCTGCAGTGATCCATTGAAAACTAAACATTTATCCTAAGATAAATGCAGGTAAGGCCAACACATATTCAAATGTTTTTCAGCCATCTAAAATTCTGCAAAAAGAATTGGGCTCTATATCATCCTGAATTTCTTACACAACATTCTTCTAAAGAAACATACCACACCCACCCACACACACTTAATCCCATATAGAGTTGACACACTCCATTAGAGTTTTGCAGGATTAAGACCAACATCTTAACAAATTGATCACATTCAGTAAGCTTAATGAACTTGATGTACTTCCCTCTAATGTGTAGAAATGTTCCAAACATTAACACTGTTATGTTTCCCAAAACTTTTCATGTTACACAAAGTAACATTTCTGTCCATTAAGTTTCCATCCAGGCACATTATTTATTTCAAAGCAGCACAAGCCATAACACGACAGTAGAGCAGAGCACCTAAAACTCTTGTTAAGGACACATGTGCACATTCATTTCATTTTGCAGTTTATAACTTTGTTTTGGACCATGTCCAGTGTCCACCATTCACCACTGGTATGTGAGTGGTTTGATACCCATCCATGGTTTGTGATGGTGTTCCTTCCACCAAACTCCCTGTTTCTAAATCCAGCTGAGGAGCTCTTTTCCTCCTGGAGATGGATGTTTTATGACCACAACCCAGATGACAGGGCAGAACATTTCTCCAGGCCACGGAGAAGACCTGTAGAGACGTAGAGGCAGATGCTGCCAGGGATGTATACAACACTGGTTTCCTTCAGTGCATGGCTACAAAAACCATACACTGAGATGCTGATGAATCCTCTAGCCTGTTTTAATGTGTGCTGTCTGGATGGGATGTGTTGGTTTTAATGTACCCTTTTTAATAGCAGATTTCAGCACATGCAACAAAGAGGAATTTCTGCCTTTTGCATGCAAAAAGTGGACAAAGTTGTTTTGAATTTGAATATATTAAAATTTATCTAATCAGAATTTTGAAATATTCCTTCCCTTCTCAGTAAACATTAGGATGTGATTGCTCTTGACTACGATACAAGTTTTTAAAAAACATTATCATTATATAGATGTAACTAAATACACATGTAGGTGTGCTATATAAGTATTGTAAATAAATATTGTAAATCAATGCATTTATTGTCTAATAATTACCAAAAATCGCAGTTCTGTCTCGTTTCTTCCGGGAACTATTTGAGGCTACATGAATCACGTGACGATCAAGTATTCTGGACCTCCGCCAATCTGTTCTCTTTGGCTCCGCTGTCGCGACTCTTTCTGCTCTATGGCTCTGACGCTCCCTAAACATGGACAGCGATTTCCATTGGTTAAGTGTCACGTGACCTTACAGCTGATTTCCCTGGATGGAGTGTTTTGCTTTGGTCTTGTTGGTCAAACTGTACGAGCCATTTCTGGCTAGCAACATATTAGAGTAATATAGCTACGTTAGCATCAACTTTAGAGTGCTATTATGGCACAGGCAGCACAGCTAAACGTCCTCGAAGTTAACAACTCTCCAATCCAGGTGGAACACGATAAAAAACGTCGGCAGTTTGTCATTAGACTGAATGGTAAGTTCAACAACATGGAAACATTAGCTAGCTAGGTGGCTAATGTTAGCTAACTAGCAAGCTAGTTTAGCTTTGTCAAGCTTGTCGTCCTGCTCTTACTGATAACTCAAGCTGCCCCGTTTCAAACACTCCAGTTAATGTAATTAGAGGGTCATGTCTTTACTCAAATAACAATGTCACACTTATAACATGAATTGGATTTTACCCAAGCAAGTTAGTACTTGATCACTTCTGCTGACTTCCTTTGACTTGACGTCGCTGTTTGGGACGACGATAACACTTGCTTCGTGTCGCAAGTTCCATTCCTTAAAGCAACTGTCCAATCTTAAATGACATTCACTCAACAATATTATTTCTGTGACCAGACAGTTTATTTGATATTCGTGAACATGGCAAATTCTCCCAAGAGAAACAACACAACCACGTCGGAGTCTCAAACGTAGGAAACCGGGGAAGAAAATGCCATGCTGTCCCTGTTTGATAAGCTTGAAATATTCTGACTTTGGGCTTGAATGCACAGAAAAATGTGTTATAACATGAACAGCGCACTTTCAACTTTCAGCATTTATGAATTATCAACATTACTTGTGTACCGCGTCTTACACATTACTGCACATTCTTTCATTAGCCACACATACTTACAGGTCCAATCCATAGTTACAATGTGGCACTCCCTTTTATAGACAAGTATTGTTGATTTTATTTACATAATGATTTATATCTTCAAGTCAGTTTCATTTAATGCTTTGAACCACCATCAGAAAACAAACCTGTACATTAGGTTACGATGGTTAAGAGAGAATCCAAAATTGTATTTAACCTACAAGCTCCAAAGGCTTCAATAACATATTAACACACCCATGCTTTAGCTAATCAAATACATTCTGGTGGCACATTTATTTATTTTTTACAAATGAAAGTTTATAACAAAGGATTTCAGTGGGGCCATTGTTCCCTGAGTGAAGACACTATCTCTACACCTGGTTACATATTCCTTTTCTACAAGGACTTGACTGTACCTGGCTAGACATTACATTACTTACTTCTTTAAGATAGACAAGCTGCATGATGGCCCACATATGTCCCATGTAAGGGATGAGGGTGCTTGGAGTAATTGACCAAATTAGTTTGAACCTGTCTTGTATCTAGAGCAGAAAAAAATTCAGCTTAGTATTATATATTGACCATGGTCTTGCAAGTTGCAACTGTCAACTGGATGGATGAGTCAGTTGACAGGCACATACAATTTTTAATGCCCTGACTTTGCACAGGTAGGGTAGGTAATTCTTTTGTTATATTTGTTGAAATTGTCTTTATATCCTGACAGCAATCAATAAATCAAATGCTCTGAAAAAAAATCTGGTGTCTGTAGCAGTCACAATACTGTAATAAGCCTATTGGCCGGCCTACCTGCCTGTCAAATTGCCATTTGGCCTGAATTAAATGATTGGATGGCCTACCTGCCTGTCAACTTGCATTCCCAAATAACCCGACTCTGAAAAGTAGAGACCAGACCCCATCGCGATGGGGGCCATTACTGGCCTCACACCGTCCACGGGCTGAGCCTCGATCAGAAGGACTCAGGCCCCCGAGCGACACTGGGCAAGTGGTCTTCCGTACACCACATTTCCCCTGCCCCTCTTCGCTCGCCGCTACTGAGGGAAAAGATCTTACCTACCCTACCTTTAATCAGGGATTGGTTTTGGAAGAAGTGTGCCTCAAAGTGTTTGGGTGTAGTGATGAGTTTGTTATAGTGAGAAGTTTTTGCGAACCCACTTTTTAAGGTTTTGCCTGGTAGTGAAAACGTATCTGTTGGGTCTTGATGTATTATCCACATTCCCTAGCAAAGTGGGGTCACGTCACTGTATGTATGCAGCATGTAACTGCATGGAGACAAAGTTTTGACACAACAGAGAGCTACAGTATTTGTCTGTCCTTAGGATCTCATGATCGTGCAGTTCTTCTGTATGAGTATGTTGGGAAGAAGACAGTGGACTTGCAGCACACCGAAGTTCCAGATGCTTACCGAGGGAGAGGCATTGCCAAGCACCTGGCTAAGGTAGAACCCATAAAAGCTTTAATTTTCTATTTTTGCTTGTGTTGCTTTTGTTTAATTTTAATGAAGACACTAATGTAGGTGATGCTTTGTCTATGCACCTTTTGGAAATGAAAAGAACGTTTGTTAAAATCTTTTGGTCATTCCTTAAATTTCAAACCTGAAAAACAAATACCTTAATGCTTGAAAATGGTGCCAAGAGTGGTTCTGTAATGATGAGTACTCAAAAGTGAAAGTCAAGGACTGGCACACCTCCTAATGTTTCACATAAAATGTTGTTTATCTAGTTGTTTGGTGAAATGCTTGTCAGAGTAATGTGTGACTCGCTTTTTTCTAATGGCAGGCTGCCATGGATTTTGTGGTGGAAGAGGATCTGAAAGCCCACTTGACTTGCTGGTACATTCAGAAATACGTCAAAGAGAATCCTCAGCCTCAATACTTTGAACATATTTATCAATGACCCCACAAGACATCAAAAGACAAGGGATGGAGTGTGCAGGAAGAGACTCCCAGAAGTGAAATACTGTATGGCCACATGCTTTGGGGTTAGAGGATGATTTACAACATAGGACCTTCCAGGCATTGTAAAACATGACATTTTGTAAATCCAGAGGGAACTGAGTTCACGGAAAGGCTTCCGTGATGTGATGGTTTGGGCGACCAGTCAGCGATGTCCATAACAGGGGGATACAGACTCACCAGAAACAGAAAGTAAATCATGATACAGTAGTTGGCTGTTCACAACATTTAAGAACATCAGTAAACAAACCAACCAAAGCTAAAGCCTGTTACCTCAGCCAAAAATTGTACACTTAGCATGGACTGCAAGCAGGGGTTAGGCACCCAATGATAGCAGTCTTTTGTTGCAAATTTCTTTCCTCTTTGGACTCACTGGTTGTGAGCAGTAGTAGAGGAAGACACAAGTATCTTTCTCTGTGATGTTTTGGATGAAACCAATGATGGCTTCCCTGATACTTAAATGTTACTTCTCTTTCTGATATCGTTTTTCTTTTTCTTTTTTTAAACGTCCTTGCCCACCACAGAAAATATACGTTATAGGGCTGAAATGCTAGCTTAATTGGGTTGTGAATGCTAAATGTAGCACTGGAAGTTGAATCTAGCTTAACCAATAGAACTGAAAGAGAAACTTTTGTGGGGGTGTTGCTATTCAAAAGACGTTATTTTTGTTTCTAGGTCATTGTAAAGAGTTGGTTCTTTGGTATCTTTGAGCAATAGGCATATAGTAGTTGTTGACAGGAATTTTTTTCTACTGCAATTTTTGAAGCCATCTGTTCATAAGTAATTTATTTTCCAAATGTGTTGTTAAAAGCAAAAATGTATATTAATTTGGCCTCGGCATCACTCCATCTTCCCAGTAGCAGAAATCTACTGTCCTTTTTTTTTTACGTTATAGATTGTTAAATGTGGAAGGATGTCGAGACAGGTCATGATGCAGAACCAGAGAAAACAAACTGAGGCTATCTAAATCTGGAAGAGAAACCCTGACAAAGCCTGGAGGAAAAATCCATTGTTTTGTCCAATCTGCTTGTCACCATAAAGAAAATTGACTACACAAGTAATGGATTTGGTCTGAAGCTTTTCAGTGTGTGGTACAATACTCGGTTTGAGTATGGATAAATATTCCTGCTCTAACCAGCACCTGAGAAAAGCACTGCCATGCACAGGGCATTTACAATCGATGGTATCTGCTTTTCTTTCTTATTTAGTTCAATAATATGACAGGTGGAGCTTGCAGGTTGATGATTTTTTCCCTCCTTCATCAGCACTCTGCTTTTTACTTATCCTGAAAGCTGTTTTAGTTGGCAAAGGCTCCCTGTTCAATTATGACAGGCATATTTCAGCAGTGCTCAGACACTGACCATATATCTGGCAATGTTTTCTTGAATTCTGGCCATGATGTCACATCACCTATTCCATGTTAGATGTGTAGTAAAATCAGATTTGTTTTCACCCATCCATTCCATGCCAACCAGTGCTGAGCATAAAGAGAGAAAATAAATAAAACCTCAGGTTCCTCAACACCCCCTTGCATGGCATGCAAGGCAGATTCCATCTACTTTCAGGATCAATTAAGTGGTAATCACATAAAAAGTCACACTGAACTGTAAGTTCATGAATCTATCTTGTTGTGGATGTAAAATTACAACTTTCCTTTAGTTGGTACACACCTATTGCATGGGCCCAGGTATTCACTACGGCATTATTAACTTGACTGTGTTGTGAGTGTGAGAGAGATTAAAAGGATGCAGAAACACCTGATTTCACAATTGTAGATTTTAGGGCACTTGGCTCTACTACCTTGTTATATTATTGGGTAACTGAAAATATTTTGTTCATTTTATCTTTGTTTTTGTTGTATTTCTAAATAAATAACTCACTCAAATACTCCTCACATGTGGCTTATGTCATGTGTATGTCAAGGCAGAGCAAGACCTGATGTTGACTGTACCGATTCATATAACCAACTGTAACAGCAAATTTGATTGTTTAATACATGTCTGCAGTCTAGACTATTTGACTGTTTATACAAAGGTCGCTTTATGAAGAGTCCTATTTCTGTTCAAATGTAATCACAAATATTAATTAACACAAGTTTAGCATACTCCTGTCATATTGAGGAGCATGTGATGCACGTCAGGTGGCTGTGCAGTCCAAGGTTTTAAGAATAACAGAACTGATCATTGTCAGTACAGCGTTAGTTTATATTTCTAGTCTATTTCCAGGGACCTACCCTCTTGGTTCTGACCATTTATAGTCAGACTGCCAAAACTATCAATGTACTATTGTTGCTGTATTATATTTTGGGTAGTATTTCCATCAATTGTACTGTGTATGGATTCAGATCTCACTGTAGCAGAATAGTTGTTAAAACTTTTACATTTTTAATTTCCATAGCCAGAACTTTTGATCTCAGTGCCTTAATGAGGACTCTGGTATTTGTTTCATTGTTTTATTTGTTTGGAAAATATCTTAATGGGTGAACACACTTCAAAACATATGCACATACACACAAAGAACACAATGCATCCCTGTGTATGCAGGAAGGAAACATGTACCACATACCAGTCAGAGGGACCCGTAACATTAATTAGAGAGGCAACAACACTATGAATGTTCTCTTTCAATAAACATGTTGCATTGAACATCACAAAAACAAAGGAGATGGTTGTGGACTTCAGGAGGACTAGGGCCCAGCCGACCCCAGTCTCCATCCAGGGGATGGATGTGGAGACAGTTGGGTCCTACAAGTACCTGGGAGTTCACCTGGACAACAAGCTGGAATGGGCCGGCAACACCGAGGCCCTGTACAAGAAGGGCCAGAGCCGACTCTACTTCCTGAGGAGGCTCAGGTCCTTCTGCTGCATATGTTGTACCAGTCAGTTGTGGCAGTGTCATCTTCTTTGTGGTGGTGTGTTGGGGCGCTAACACCAGGGCCAAGGATACCAACAGGCTGAACAAACTGATCAGGAAGGCTGGCTCTGTCGAGGGGATTAACCTTGACACCCTG
Organism: Anoplogaster cornuta; assembly: GCA_900683385.1. NCBI lineage: Eukaryota > Metazoa > Chordata > Actinopteri > Trachichthyiformes > Anoplogasteridae > Anoplogaster > Anoplogaster cornuta. The sequence goes on along the minus strand of CABFOP010095760.1, from coordinate 806 downwards.
GAGGAGGTGGCAGAGAGAAGGGTGCTGGCCAAACTGCTGGGCATCATGTATATGGTCTCCCACCCCCTCCATGGTTATGAAGCAGCAGAGCTTATTTAGCCATAGACTGATCCCACCACGGTGTGACAGAGAGCACTACAGGAAGTCTTTCCTGCGGCCGCCATCAAACTTTAAACGCCTCCTCTCCCCCTCTACAGCTCAACTGAAGACAACTCAACTGAGTGAGGGCCTCACCACTTATCACCTAACACCCTGCACTTTATTCATTCCCTTTCACATTCATTCATTGCCATTGTCCTGCACTTTAGCCACTCTCATAGACAAGTCCACTGCACTAGAGCAGTGGTTCCCCCCAGAGGTCATTGAGGGAATTCCAGGGGGTTCCCAGCACACATGCACACAATATTATGATTATTTGCCAGATACTCAAGTAATCGGTATGAATTAGCACATCCCATTCACAACTAGAAGGGCACACAGAGAGTGCAGAGCTCCACTCCTGTAGGCAAAATTTGATGGCATTTAATTTGGCCCATGCAACATCCCTCCAGGGAGTTTCATGGAAATTGGTCTGGTAGTTTTCATGTAGTCCTGCATTTGCTTTTTGAATCTGCTGCTGTAGCGCCGTGGACATGTTAAATGTACAGTTGGCTATATATATGGGACAGATATTGTAGCCATTCGATGGCGTGGATGGGTAGTATTTATACTGAGGTGTGAGTTGAACCAATTCAACTGGTTCCTTTAATAAACACATTTGAAACCAACTCTCTCTGTGTGTGTGTGTGTGTGTGTGTGTGTGTGTG
>CABFOP010095756.1:0-11880 GCA_900683385.1 Anoplogaster cornuta | reverse complement strand
AGTACAAGTACTGGGACAACGAAATGCAGTTAGCTTCTAACCAGAAGTGCAAATGGTAGTAAAGTGCAGAAGTATGTACAAATGTGGAGATAAATATGGGATATGGGGATAAAAATGGAATAAACAGTATAAACAGGAATATAAACAGGAGGGCTATAAGTATGGATAAATATGAACATAAATATGGAATAAACAGTATAAACAGTGAGGGCTAGGTGTCAGTATAAACAGAGTAAACAGTATAAGCAGTAAGTGTCTTCTTTTAGCCTTTATGCCCGTGAACGGCTGTGGAACAGATGAGTAAACAACATGCCTGCCGGGCTGGAGGCAGCAGCTGAGCCCATAGTGGTCTATAGTTTCATAGTTGTTGCTTTGTAACATTCATCGCAGTGAACCAGGATGAGAAAGGCATAAGTTAAAGCGATGGATTGGAAAACACACCCCACGGAAACCAACTAGCTGAAATAAAACACCGACCCTATACCTACCAGACAACAGAAGGGCCGTCAGGAAATGTCCCCATTCCTGCCACTTTATAGGAAGAAGAGTAAACATTTTTCATCATTGTGTTTTCTTGTCTCTCCCTCCCTCCCTCTCCCCCAGCTGTCGGCGTATGGTGCGGAGCTGTCGTCGGAGGCGTGCAGGGATCTGGGCTTCTCCAGCAACCTGCTGTGCAGCTCCTGTGACCTGCTCGGGGAGTTCAGTCTCGTCCAGCTGCAGCCCGTCTGCCGGCAGTGCTGCCAGCAGGAGGCCCAGATGGAAGCACGCAAGGTAGAGCAAACACAGAGCTCATGTTGGCAGGCAGACAGAAAGTAACTGCTCTAGGTAGACATGAGTCTGAACGAGGTTTAAGTAGGACAAGCAACAAACTAGTAGCCTACGTTGACAAGATTAGAGTAAGAAGCCACGTGGGTAAGCAAACGAAGGCACACATGGTAGGGGAACAACTGAGGTTACTTTTTAGATTTTGGTCTTTCCGAGATCAAAACTGGTCTCTCGACTGCAGGATAACAGTGGGGGGCAGGAAAGACTAGAGCAACTTCCAGGAATAATAATAACTGGAGGAATAATAATAACCCTAAATTCTCTCACATAGTGGAACAAGTTGCAAAGGGCTTCTAACAGACGGGCATTCTGTGAGAATGAAAGTGTTAACCGTAAACCAGACTGCTAACAAGAGTACATACAGTAGGATGATCTAATGGAAGGCACTGATCGTTACCCTGCTTTGCATGACAGCATGGCTGCTACACAGGGTTGACTGTCACAACTCCGGTTTGGTGGTGCACAACAGTTTTCTTTATTCTTGTACTTGAGGTTATGTGTAATGGTGTCTCTAGTTAGCTTTACAGAAGACACGCCACTTAGTGGGTAGTAGTACCGCTCAGACCTTGCCCGAATGTGATTCATGGTTGGTGACAGGATAGTGTCCAATTCACCAGCACTTGAATTGCCATTAAAAACAGTGTAGGTTTAGCTTGGCTGTCGCTGGGTCTCTTGACACCGTGTTTGCATAATGTTGCATAAAGCAGCGGTGAATTGAATGCTTAGCTGCTACACACACACACACTCACACACTGTCTCTGTCTGTCTACCTCTCCAACTGCCTCAGCATTAAGACGTGTTCACCCCCACTTGACACTCCCCAGGGTGTCCAAACGTCAGGTCTTGCAGTAACAGCCTCTCTGTAACCAGTGAAGAGCTATTATTGTATGCTCATTGCACTGGTCATTACAGCAAATTCAAGAGGGGTCCCCGCGGTGCAGCGACAGACAAAAGTTCACTCAAGTGATCGTGGAAAAGCAATATCATTTTCCTTGATTAAGCTGAGCCCCCAGAGCGTGTGTGGTGTCCTAGCAACACCACCTTGGAAAGTGTAGCGCACACCTCATTACACTCGATGACACCTCTCTTTCAGCCAGACGCTTAGAGGAGAGATTCCTATTTTTCATCCCCGTGGTTTGAGTGAAAATGTCACTTGGAAGAGCAATTGCCTTTCTCCGGCTGCACTCTGGATACCAATTGAAACGGCAGTGTCACTAAGTCCATTTTCGCCAGTAGACAGCAACAATTATCTGCCTTAAGAATTCTTTTAGCCTCCCGATTGACATCATTGCTGTGTCGTTAAACCCGCTGAGAAATGGCTCATTGTGCAGCCTAGTCGATTATTGAGATTCACTGGGCATGGAGGACATTTGGGTTAGTCATTTCCTAATGTGTGCTGCTGAGCACCGTAGCTCTGCCCCTGGGGTGCCACTGCCTCTGTGGAGAGCAAGCTAACCCCCTGTGACTCTCTTACAGTGTACAGCTGGTGACAATAACACGACAGGCTTCCTTTTCAGGGCTTTTAAACCTTAATCCTTAATAGAAATATTCCCTACTTGAAACATTCCAGAAATTATGTTGCACTAGTTAGAGGTATAGGAATTGAAATGGTTCACTGCGGTTACTAAGTGCACCTCTTAAAGAGGTAGGCTTGAATGGTCCAGAATAATCCCCATTTATGTGAACAAATAATTGAAAAGGAAATGTTTTCATTAAGGTTACAGATATTGTATCTGTAACCTTGATAAAACTCATGGAGCAAAAACTTGTTGATTTGATCAGAATTGAATGTTTCTTACCCAGTGTGGCTGAGTTTATTATGTAATTTACCTTCCGTGTCTCATTTTTATGCTGTAGTGATAATATTTTGTGTAAGATTGTGGGCTAAAGACAACACATGGACTTATTGAGGGCGTAATACTAAATGCATGCTTTTGGTTTTGCGATCATTGATGGCTAAGGTGATCGGCTGACTAATACCTTTTTAAAAAGGCCCTATGTTAAACTGCCCCAGTGAGTCCTTTGGTTGTCAGCTGCCCATTATGAACAGAGTTGTGACTTGTGTCCGATCTACAATGTGTGTCTAAATGAAAAGCACGGAAATTAAATTTCTGCAGTGCTGGATTGTTTAGAGGAAAATGGAGAGGAAGTGATCTTAGCTGTGCATGTGTGATTTAATTTGCTGTGTGAACCAGCCACCGGGCCATTTACCATTCTCCTCCCAGTAACGGCGAGCAGAGCACGGCCTTGAAATACTGCCGTGACACTCCAATTTCCTCTAACTTATTGTATATTGGTGCTGGAGATTTGATTACAAGTGAGCCCTGCACAAACTCTCATCCATCAGCCGTGCTCCATATGCACAGGCTCACAGTTTAATGACCCCCAAGGAGTTGCCTGGACACGTTTTATGAATCAGACAGCCCGAATCAAATTGCTCCTCCAGGCCAGGCTTCCCACCACCAGCAGGGCCACAACCCCTTCCGTCTCTGTGTGCAAGCGTTGATGTGTTTAAAAAGGAAAGAATGTAATAATAGATAATAGTCGAGGCTGGAGGAAGATGAGTTCTAATTTCAAAAGGGAAGAGGAGGTGTCAGCATAGATTGTTTCTTCTGTCACTCAAGTATCTAGTTTGTACTCAAATATATTTTATTATATGACATGGGACGGTCCATTGAGCTACACTGGTCCATAACGACGTACCACTGGACCAGACCTCTTCTGACTACCTCACAATGTGCTTTTCTCCACATAGCTCTACCCTGGCGCCATCCTCGAGGTTTGTGGATGAAAATTGGGGAGGTTCCCTCAAGTCCAAGGTGAGTTACTTTAGTGGACTTAAATAGTCTTGAATACAGTTAAACATTGCGTTTTAAGTCAACTAAAATCCAGTTGTGGTTTCTTGGTGTGCTGCTCTTCAATTGAGAAGCTAGTCCAGCCATGCAGACAATATTCTGATAGGTCTGTAGTTGTTTTCATGTTCACGTTTCCTCAAAGGTGAAATTGTTCATATATTTCACTCTAACTGGCATTTAAAAGGTCTAAGTAAGTCTTTAAGTTTAAGTAGAGGAAACCCTATGCAACGTTGGCCTTCCTGTGGCTCTCTGTTCTAACCATCTAAATTACACATCCTTTGGTGTCACTTTTTGGGGCTAGGCAGCCTGAAATGCCGATGGCTGGATTGCAAATTTCCTTTTATAACTTCTTATTCTGTCTCTTGGCCCTGGACCACCCATCTCTGTTCGGTGTAACGTTTGGCTAATCCTCCACGGTGTCAGGTCACGTTGATGGGAGTGATTGCAGCTTGTCTCACTCAGTATGGGGGGTAGAGCTCCGGAGCCCTGTCTGCCATATGGGTGTCATTTGTTTCCTTCAGCTGTAGCCGTCTTGTGTTCTCAACTGTCCTCTCTCCTGTTAGTGCCGCGTACTCAGGAGGATTTGCAGTTGTCACTAATTGCAGCCGTTGGTACTGAAATAGAAAGGTTAATTGACTGATTCATTACCCCTGCAAATGATGTGTCGATGTTTCACTGGTCTTCTTTATCTCTTCAGCTTTTGTCAGGAGTGACAAGCCGAAGATGTTCAAGGGTCTTCAAATCAAGGTACTGGTGATGACTTGTGTTGTTTGATATCCCTGTTTGAGGTCTATCGTCTCCTAATTAGACACAGGAGAAAAAAAGTGATGTAAAACAAACCAGATTGTTTCAGCAGCCATAAGTAACTCTGTTGCGCCACTAAATATCGAATAAATGTGTTTTGTTTGTACGTTTATTGAGCACAACTTGTATCCTGTCTTTCCCACTCTTGTTTTCAGTACGTGAGAGGCTCAGACCCTGTACTAAAGCTTCTGGACGATAACGGGAACATTGCTGAAGAGCTCAGCATCCTCAAGTGGAACACCGACAGCGTGGAGGAATTCCTGAGCGAGATACTGGATCGAATATAGATACTTGTATCAACCTTTTTCAATTTGTTGGTTAAATATCTACCGATTTGTACACAGTTCAGACTTGATCTTTGGTTTTCAAAAGACTGCCCTCTATGACTGTTTTGTACCAGAAAACTGCGCACTTGTTCAGATTGTACCAAATAACATCTGCAAGAATGGAAAAATTGAAAAAAATAGAATAATGACCGAGCCCAGAATGGCAATACCTGAATGGGTGATCAACATTACAGACGAACCATTGTTGAAATTGGCTCCCTAAGGCTGAGGGTGTAGACTATTACTACTGCTAATCCTTTTTTTTTTTCTATCTGTGGAAGTTTCTTTTCCCCCTCTTTGTCTGATATCGTTGTATAATTATTTTTTTATAATGCTCAACATTGTCAGTGATGGGATTTGTAATGAGAGTGAGTGGATCCGAGTTTCCCTGCAAATGCGGATGTCTTGGCTGAGGCACACTTTAGTGAAGCCCTCACAGTAAACCAGTTTTGGGATGTGAGGGCTGATGTACATTTGTGTTTCTCTGCATATTCCGCTCTGAAGAGAAACTGGATTCATTGTGTTTGTTTCTGAGCGAGTGAGGTGGGGGAAAATATGCAACAATAAACTAAATCTCATGTTTTTCTCTTGTGTTGAGTGTGTCCTTTTGTTTTATGGGAGGCAATTCTCAGGCACAAATATAGAAGCACAAGTATTCAATAATAATCACTTAAGTAGTTAATATGTTTATCCTGTGACTGTTTTGTAGGCACCATTACTATGCCTGCAGACATTACTATTATGTCTGCCCCGGACAGCTCAGTCAGTAGACCAAGAGAGTCTCAGGGTTCGATCCCCACATAGTGTCACTGTCAACTATCCTGCCTATGTAAGTCGCTTTGGATAAAAGCGTCTGCTAAATGACTGTAAGTCATTGTAATGTAATGTATTACACACAAGCTCAGGTTGATCAGAAGCCAAATATGTAGAATTTCTGACATCTAGTGGACTGAAAGGGTATTGCAAATTGCCAGCAATACTTGGCTTTCAAAGTTCCAAAACAGATTAGTCAGTGTTGGGTTGTAATTTTTAATCCCTGGATTATATAAACACAATACCAAAATAAACTAAGACCAAGATTTATTTAATGATTTAATATTAGCCTATTTGATTGCTATTAAACATTTTTGGAAGTTGAATTTTTTGGAGAAAAAAAGCTTTATTGGCTGAGCTAAGTAGCTAAGAGGCCTTCTTTGAAAGAGAAAGGAATTGAAAACTGATAACCACTTCTATTCCCCTTTTCTACAACACAGCTGAATAACCCACAACAACTATATATCACTTACAGGCTTTGATTTACCATCTGTAGCTTCTCTGACCCTGTTGCCACTTCATGCATGCATGCAGCTACCAACAGTCACATGAAGCAAGAGGGAGCAGTGCGGCTCCTGTGATTTTGCAGTATGTGCTGAAAATTTCTCTCTAAAAATAAGCACCATGGACAATCTGTATACAGTCGATCATTTTTGCAAGGTAGCTACACACTGAAACCATATGCATTGGTGTGTGGACAGGCCTTCACCAAAATCCCATGTGTGTTAATGTAATGTAAAAACTTTCACATGTCAGTAATCAAACTAAGTGTAATCTGAACCACTTGGCAGACAATTGACAAATCAGGGTTTTTATTTATTTTAAAACATACAAATAGAATGATTTTATAAAAACACAAGTAACAAGTAAAGTAAACAAAGATAAACCTCCAATTACAGTAGCTGAGCATTTATAAATATCTAGTAACCTATGAAATGTGCATATGAAAACTACTGTTTTATTATTTTGCCAGTGGGATTGTTGTTGAAAGGTGGAAAAAAAAATCTACGTTTTAATCCCATCGCCGGATAGTAAAGTCGTATGTGGTTTTGAATGCGTATTTCCCATTAGAGTATTTCCCACTGCACTGCACATGAGGCCACCTATAAAACTAGCCTACCAAGCATTCTGCATATGAAAAGGCAAAAGCAACAAACCTAAAAGCAAGCACAACTGGTCACCTCAAACTGTGACAGAAGTTAAACATATTTCTGGTTTCCCCTTATGCCCTCCGAATGGTGATCATCGATGTCAGTCTTGCTGTGGGACTGGGGCTTGTAAACGACCCCTGGGTACCTGCAAGGCAACAGGAAACATAAAGGTAAATCTGTTGTCATGTGTCTCTGCCAAGCCAAATGGTCAAAAATAGATTATAACATGACTATTCAGTAGTACTATACACCATGTAAGAAAGAACAGGCTACATTGGTCCCTGTGGTACTATTGCAGGATCAGGATGAGGGGCTCAACAGTTGTTATCGCTGTAAACCTGTGAGGGACTTACTGCGGTTTGTCATCTTGTACCATTCCCCTGAAAGCCAGAGATTTCAGAACGCCAGCCACAAGCAGGACGCCCCCTCCTATCCAGGCTACAAACAGTGCTGGGCCAAATGTGTACCTGGCACAGAGAAGGAAGAACCACGATTCACTCAAGCAGGAAGTAAGCCCGGCAAAGATCCTTGCAGTTGAAAAAGTGTTTCTCCGGTCTGCCCTTGCCTTTATCTCAGAATACACCCACTAGAAGGAGAGAGGTTGAGATAACCAAGTCCCCTAACAAACTCCTCCAATGTGGAAGGTGAAATGAGGGGATCATTTCAACTCTCCATCGCTTTCATCTTTTACTAACCACTTATGAATAAAAAACTGTGATGTTAACACCATTGTTCTTAAATGTATAGAGCACTATCTGATGGTACTATCATTACTATGACTACTATTATTATTACTACTACTGCAGATACTACTACTACTACTACTACTAATGCTGCTGGTGCTACTATGACTACTATTATGACTGTTACTCATACCAGTAATAATAACATAATAAGCACCATACTAACAAAATGGAAATATGGAAAAACAAGCAAAATAAGATCCTATACATCCTACCTGGGCATCATCCCCATTCCTCCCATTCCTCCCATTCCTCCTCCCATTCCTCCCATTCCTCCTTCGTAGCCCCCTCCATAGTTGGGGTTGTAGCTGGACATCCTGAAAGCGGCCACGATCTGATTGGCATAGACAGAAGCTCCTGCAATGCCACAAAGGCCTGAGGGAGGAAGAGACAGAGGTAGAATAGTGGTTAGTCAGTGGATAAAATGTTCAGCAAATTAAAACTTGCTAAAGAATTTATATATATATACAATCTTAAAGGAATCTATGTTTGTCTGTGTTGGCAAATACCTACAAATATTTGGAATGATATCTATGCCACATGCTGTGGCCTGAAGCTAAATTTTGAAAGCTTTAAGCTCAGTTTTCAATCTTTGGGGGAATTACTATCTGAGGTTCCTTGGTAATAAGAAAATTTAGCAAACTACAAAAATCTGTCTTTGTTCATTTAAAATGTATTACAAGCAGGTAGTTAAGAGTTATTAACTGTCACGCAAACCGATACTAGATCATTCTAGGGAGGAAACTAACTTCAGCCCATTAGCTGTGTGTGGTCAGCTTCTTATCAGCTGCTATGGCTACGTCTGCAGCCGTCTGGAGACAACACATTTAAATGATTAAATGGATTAAAAAAAACAGACATTCATACAATCTTACATATTCCTGTGTGTATCAGGCAAAAGTTCCATCTAACTCTCATTGGCAAAGATTCAAAACTGAGCATCAAACTTTGTTTCAAGCTTTCAAAATTTAGCTCCAGTCTTTTCGAGATGTGGCATGGATTAAATTCCATACTTTGCAGCTATGGACACATCTATGCTGAGTTTACCAGATGCATCAGTAGGTCTCTCTTTGTTCCACTGACAAACAAGGGACCTTAAAGCCGTGATACTTTCTAGAAGCTACACCCGTGTGCTTTCCTACCACCTACCGCCGATGATGAACATGATGCCGGCGGTAAGGCTCATCTTGGCCTTGGAGGTGTCTTCCATTTTGTTCATTGTAAGGCACTTCAAGGAGAACACTGATATCGCCGCCGCAAGGACACTCAGCACCACACCCACTATCATTAGGGCTCGCACAGCCTGGAAGGTACCTAGGGCACAGATACACAAGATTCTTGTTGTAGCAGGTGGGGCTTTCATGAGCTTCACAATTAAAGAACCTTCTGTGTAAAGAGTACTGTGCCAACAAAGTGACACAAGTAATGTGTATCAAATAAACCAGTATTTACTTCATGTCATTTATATTGTACTTGTTTATCCTCTGTCACGAGATTTGTAATTCGTTTTAAATTCTTTAATCTTTCACTGATCTTTCGTCAAATTTATTCCAAATAATGCTGTGACATGTCTTGTGCTAGCTGCACCATTTGAACCTGCCCTTTGCCTTTTGTTTGTTCTGTTTCTGATAACTGTGTTGACTGAGCCTAAGCCTGGCTGTCCATTTTAGTGACCAGAATGCACTGGTTCTAGAGTAAATACTGATAGGTGTAGGCTTGACACCTGAACAAAAGTTTGTTTGAGGAAATAGGATGGAAACTGAGAACAAGAGTGATTTAATATCATGCTCCAGTTTGTGCAGTGGGATAGTTTACATTAAATAATTCTACTGAGGAGACAAACATTTAGCTGTAGGCCACTCCTTGTGGACAATAATCTGATTTATCAGTTGGGCATCCTTGATGAGAGAAAGTAAGATCACAGATCCATAATTACTGCATTGTTGGCTCTAAAAGGGATAGGATCACCCTGAATTGAAGACGCAACATCCCTCCGTAGCTCTGCTGTACGGTTATCAGGCCAGAGAAACATTTTATCATGCTAGTCGAAGCCCCATCATTCTGAAAGACCCAAATTCATCCAATAGGCTATTAGCACTTGAGATTGTGTCTCTTTTATTAATCATTTTTGTTGTTGTACTAAATGCAGAGGTATGAAAGATGGGGGAGTTAAAAGGTGACCTGCCATGTTGCTTACACATGGCATGCACCCTATAGCCCACCGAACAATGAGGTCACGGCTCCTCTCTGCCCCTTAAAAACCTCCCGTCTCCTCACCCGAGGAGAAGTACGTAGGCCTACATGGATGGCTGCAGCAGTGAGAGGATTTTCTCCTAACCCCGGTGATGAAAAATTACATTTTTAGACAGTTCAGTTAATCAACTTGAACTTCACTACTTCCTATGATGAGAATTCAGTAAGCGTGTAACAATCACTCCCAAAATTACAAATGAGAGAGCAAAGAGTCTCTTGATAATGTCGTCAAAGGAAAAGTCAAGAGGGTGCTCCACTGACAGTGAATAGGAGACGAACTAGAGATAGTCTCCGTGATACTGCAGTAATATGGACACATTTTCTGTCTCGTAATTATTTGGACAAACATGAAATAAAACTCATTTGGATGTTAACGGTCAAACAAGTCCCCCATTCGTTGTCACTGGACCAGTTCCATGTCTTGTCCCTTGATGACATCACAGATTAGGCCTTGGTCCTGCAGATTCTAACTTTCAATTTTTATGAGACAATTGTTCTCATTCTTAAATACTTATTGAACTATAACCCCTTTACCCTTATCAGGCATGCAAATTCTGATTAGGGTAAATTTTCACTTCGCATGAGTCGTGTCCTCCTACCTGAAAAACCCAGGAGGCCGTAGAGCGGTCGGCACTCCGTGAACCCCGAGGAAGCGGTCTCACAGTCCCGCCAGAGACCCTTGTAGGTATACACGGACGTCACCACATCCCCCTGCCTGTCCTTGACGCTCCAGTTGTTCATGGCCGTGGCTGCGATGAGGGCTACTGCACCGATCACACCTAGAATGAATCCGCCAGTCTGGAGAACTGAAGGCGCCATCGTCGTCTGTTCCTTTGGACGTCTCGGAAATATGTGTGTGTGTGTGTGTGTGTGTGTGTGCAAGGTGGTGTGTGCCCAGTTTAAATGAATTAAGAGCCTAATTTTGTCAGTGTAGCAGTATATGTGAATGGGTTTAAGCAAAGGAGGTGTGTGAGTGTGCGGGCAAAGAACGGAAATGGGCAAAGTGGTGTGTGGAGTGCAGTGATGGTGGCGTTGGGTGGGGTCTGTTGGGTTTCACCCTTGGGTTGGGCGGCCCCATGTGCACACTCATCGTGTTTACGTGCACGCTCCTGGTTGTGTTGCGGGGTGTGGACGCAGCGGCGATACGGGCGCCTGGCACCTTTCACAAGAACTGTTAATGTAAATAAAGAAAAACTGAATCACCGACTCCATAGGTTGATGGGCCAGTGCACATGCGAGGCAAGGCACATTTACTCGCGACAACAAGGATGGGAAAAACACCCTTACAGACTATAGAAAGACAGAATGAGGAGACAGTACAGAGAAGCACACAGACAGAATCAGATCTTACTTCATGGACCAAGAGACAGAAAAACAAGCGTGATGCAGAAACATTAATACACTTGACAGGGTGAGTGTTCATGTTAGGGGAGGACACAGACTCTCAGTTTTGAGTCAGGCCTCAAGGTGATACTCACTATAAAAAATGGATGTCCTAGGAGGTGACTAATAAGGAGATATTTAATTGATCCCTGTAGGGAACTTTTGGCTTCCCCTCCTCCACAGGGAGGTCAGAGGTCAGGGTCAGCTACAGATCAGCACCCTGGAGCTGGTAGGTAGCTGCCTTGCTCAGGGATACTTCGGTAGGATGGAGGCTTCGAACGCTGGTACTCACTACACCAGCCTGCTATCCAGGGTGACAGGTCAAACGTCCTTAGGTCTCAAGTCATGAAGTGAAGTACACTGATTTAAGATCAGTGGTTAGGTTACACAACCATGTAAACTTTACGATCACTTAAAACACAAACCAGCCTCAGATCAGTATTCCTGTTGTAAGATACTTTGTGAATACAGGCCTACATATATTATGCAATGCTTTACATGGAGACTGAGGCATGGTTGTTTCAGTGAAAGGACTCATTCCCTCTTAAGAACTATAAAACAAACAGTACCTGGCTTTATTTCCATGATTCAAACCTTCCACCTTATCACTTTGTCAACAACTGGGGAGGAGAGGAGTTTCTATTCTTCGCTTATCTCAAGTCTCGCTCTCTCTCCCTCTCACAAGCACACACGCACGCACGCGCGCACACACACACACACACACACA
>CABFOP010095750.1:0-11913 GCA_900683385.1 Anoplogaster cornuta | reverse complement strand
CACTCACTGAACTCAAGGACTGGAGTATGATACAGGTGGTTGACTATCAGAGACAGACAGACAGACAGACAGACAGACAGACAGACAGACAGACAGACAGACAGACAGACAGACAGACAGACAGACACACACACACATACGCACACGCACACATATCTGTACTTAAAATTGCATTATTTCTATGTTAAAATCTGCCTGTCTTATCTGACTAAAACAGGAAGAGATGCTGTAAGAGAAGAGCGCTCCATCCCCACTAACTGACTCCCCATAGAGTCACTCTACTGTATTTGCACAAATAAAATTCTGCTGTCGGTACGGTCATTGGTGGGCAGTGATGGGCAGAAATGCATTACATGTATTTCTTCAGTAGTGCAGCAAACTATTTAAATTTCAGTAATAATATTTCAGTTACCAATCAGAGAATTGATACCGTTGTTATCACCCCTTCATATCATATTTCAGTTTAATAAGCTAAACTCCATCATAACACATCACGTTTACTTTCATTGATTTTGTCAAGAAGAAAGAGAACAAAAATATTATTGTGAATTGTAAACTATGTGCGGGTACTACATGCTAAGCCGGCAGTCAACAATCTCAAGTTTTTTAATGAGTAGTGTAAAGAATTACATCTCCCAGGGAGCAATAAGTAAAGTAATATTATTGCTTTTCAATTGAGTAACGAGTAAAGGATCAATATATTAAAAAATTTGAGTAACACTGCTGGTGGGTAATCTTCTCCACACATAAGAAGTGATCCATCCTAATTTCAATAACTGACTTCTCATCTCACATGTTGGGCTTCATTCATACCAGGAGGATTGGCTGCTATAGAAATCCCTCACGTCCCTGTGACCTTGCGGGGCCTCTCAGCCTCATGTCTGCTGGGTTTTTCTGAATGGCGTAATCATTGATTATCCCGCGTTCGCTCCCTCCGGTCTGTCGGTAATCACTGTCCTCGGTTGTTGGCTCTATCTATCTCCCATCGAATCTCGACTTATCCGACGGCCCGTGAAGCAGCTATGAAACCTCAAACTGAGATTCATGTTATCTGACAAATGGCGGTAGAATTTGATCTGTGAAAGCTAAGGATTTAAATTCTGTTTATAGGTGTATTATTTTAGAATGCATTTGCGTAGTACTTCAATTCCTGGTTTGCCTCAAACAGCCGTCCCATTCTGCAATATGCAATTTAGAGTAATCAGATAAATGATGGTCATCTTTGCTTTTACTGGCTAGTCTCGTTAATATCCACTAGGTGGCTCTCCAGCATTGGCCCAAAATGTCCTCCCCTCTTATGTGGGAGGGTGTTTTTCTCACAAGGCTTGGGTTTGTTTACTCCGTTTGGTGTGGCTTCCTCTCGTACAGTGGAGGGGGATAAACGGTTGCATGATGAAGACGGTTTCAGCACTGTCTAGTTGTGCATTTTGTAGAAAGCTCTGGATAGATGAAGGAGGAGGTGGGAATCGATGACGTCTGGCATGCAGCCTCGTGCAAAACAAGGAGGCAGCTATTCATTTTTTCACAGGGAGGAAAAATGACATTACACATGACTTCATCCAGAGAGTTGGTTGACCACAGTCTGTCACCCAAACTGTGATTCCCCTTCCCGCCACTCATCCTCCCCAGATGAGATGTGTGTAATCTATGTTAACATGAAACTGTGACATTCGGGTGCTCTTTCCTGACCAGACTGATTCCCTTCTGGACTATTTTAAGCATGAATGTATCGTGCATTTGACGATGCAAAGCAGATTAAATGTATGTTGTTTGTTCCGCGGACGATATGGAATCCCACCGTCTTAAAGAGTCAAGATGTAGCCGGCATGTCTGGTGTTGTATTGCAAGGAATATGCACAGGATATGATCCCAGTGCAAATAAAGGATGAGGAGCTGGTACTGGGAATGTTGAGTGTCTTTGCCTTGGTTAGATTTGATTCACTACTGAGGTCACGCTAACCTGGAGGTGTTTGATGTAGAAAATATGAAGATTTGCTCTGCCACTAAATTGGAATTAGAGAGATTCAGCGCTGTATTTTGTGATTGCCACGGCGCCCATCCAGCGTTTAATTTCCATATCTAGAGCTGCGTTTGCGATAAGCTCTCTGACCTTGCCACTTATTTCAATTCAGCACGGAGGTGAAAATAGAAAGATTGATAAGACCCAGATTTTTACTGTCATAATAATTGGCTGCCAAAAGCCATTTGCAGTGATCAGCCCATCACTTCTTCAGTCAGTATGTAGGTCTACGTACACTGGAGTTAGACCAATATACTGGGCTTTCAATGAATAGCAGCCATTCAGAGCTACATAAAAACCTGCAATGAAATATGACTTTCTTTTCACATTCTATGTATTCATTATTTGTTCAGCAATAATGTTTTTTGTAAATTAATTCTTCATTTAAAGGTATTAATGTATGATGTACCATGCTGTTTCAGAGGCTTTTCCAACTTGACAACAATACAATTCTGGGGGAAACATGGAATACTTTTAGCATGAAATTGAAAAAAAAGTATATATTGAATATCAGCACCAAATATAGGTGTACAGTAGTGGCCTTTAATAACCCATATTTGTCAAAACCCGATATAGACACTGATGGGTAGCAGGCGGTCTTGCAGTGGGTTAAAATAACATGGATATGTTTTTCAAACAAGACCCTCGCTGACCCCTGGCTGTAAAAATGGCCGACAGATCACATAGTGCTTGGCATTATGTACTTAACAGACACTGCAAATCCACAGCAGGGCTGTCTCCAGCATCATTCAGCACTCGTTGCTATGCTGCAGCCAGGATTTAGGATGAGGCAAAGTGTTTTGTTGCCTTTAGACAAATGTGATGTTTTAAAAGTTTTAAAAGGCTCTGCACTAGCCACACCTTGTCTGGGAATTATGGGAATGTGCACAAATATGCACATTTTCTTTTTGGACATAAATGGCTCGACCCGGCCCAGACAGCTGAGTTGGTAGAGCATGAGACTCTCAGGGTCATGGGTTCGGTCCCCACATACTCTCAAGTACCTTTGGATAAAAGTGTCTGCTATATGTAATGTAAAAATAGTGGTAGTTGTAAATAAAAAGGTGAATATCTTAAGGCAAACCAAAATTAACAAAAATGTGTTGTATTTTCAGAAAAGCATTAATTAATTTCCCCCCCTTAAAAACCGTACAGTATATTCACATAACATCAGTTTGATAATACCTAACATGATGTATGCTATGAGTTTACCAGAGAAATATTTATATCAGTCTATAAAGGTGAATAAACTCTGTGGTCTTAATCATTAGATATGAATGATATACTATGCAGCATTGCTTGTGTTAACCCATGGGCTGCTTTGGCTAACACACGCTTCCATAGTGGAGTCCAGGCCCAGATTAACTAAAGGTGTGTGCATGGAACGAAAATGACCAAATCAGAAAGCCATTCTATGCACCGACCATGCACAATGACAAAGCTGCCTAATACTAAAAAAAAAATACTGTCATGGTCATGCATACAGTATGTAAAATATGTATAAATCTTGTTATTTTGACCACATAATAGCTATTTGTAGATGCGGGCATGCAAATCACATTGGCCCAATTCGCTAACACTTTGCAACACTAACTCCCCAAAATCACTGTAGTGCATATAATATCCTTTGTATGGTATAAAGACTTTGTGCAAAGAGTTTGTCCTTCAGAATGGCTGCTATCATTGCTGTAAGACACATGCATAATCACCAGCAATATATATATATATATATTTGTAAACTAATTATTCATTTAACGGCAGTGATGTCTCACATAGTTTCCCTACCATTGAGTAGTGTCCCATGATGGTCTAAATGCTGTTTCAGAGACTTTTCCCTACTAAGAAGAGACGGTTCTTTGGGAAACACTGAATACTTGTCATTTTTGGAATGAAAATAGTCAAATTTAAAGATGTTAAATATCAGCACAGAATATCAGGTACCGGCAGCTTCAATGCAAAAATATTGGTATTGGTATCGGCCTTCAAAAACCCCTATCAACTGAACCCAAGTGAACCCACCTTATGGCTTCTCAGCTGGGCCTAATCCATGTTAATGTCTAAATCAGAGTGTCATCAGGCCCCGGTTTTTAGCCTCCACATTGACTTAATACAGTCATGGCTTCCCCCTCACTGCTAACGAGGATGGTGTCGTTTTATAACCCGCGTCATCGTCTAGTGTGGTAAAACACGTCCGCACGTCAGCAAAAAAAACCACATGCTGGAACAGATCGGTTATTGTCATGATGCTAAAGATAGCACAGACCGCACGCTAGTAGATTCATTATGCTTCATCTCGTGTCTGTGAGAGAGCGGCTTTGTCTACAACGTTGAGGAAATGCATCTATAAACATAATCTATAGATGCTGGAGGGCACAAGAGTTAGCAGTGGCAAACCAGGAATTCAATCAGAGAGAGACAGACAGACAGACAGACAGTACAGACATACAGTAGCTCTGTTCTGATGGCTACTGCATCACCAAAAAACACAGCATCATCTCTTTCAATCACGGTTACACCCAGTGAATATTATCGCCGAGTAATTAAATCAGCGTTTTCATGCGCGGAGGGATTGCGGCACATGGAATCGAACGTGCCAGCGGTGTCAGCTCGCCCCGGGCTGGGCGAAAGGGTTACGTGACGCAGTTGTGCCCCCTCGTCCGTGGGTAATGAAATGCCGTGAACAGGATTTTCCCTCCCTAAGCACCCTAATAATAGCTTCCCAAATTCGGGTCCTTTTCCGGCTGTCCTTTCGGTCGATCGGAGGGCCGAATCCACCGGCTACTGGAATGCGGAATTGGTGCCTTATGTCACGGGGTCTTACTGTGCAGTTGTGTTAAGTGTCATTATACTCCCAACAAGAAGGAAGTGATACTTTTCAATTAATGTGGAGGTCAATGGATTATTTAAGCTCTTTAATATCACATGAACTAGCTCTAACAATAATCATTCTGTTCTGTTATACAAAGGAAAAGATGAAGACAAGGCGCATCGTCTCTGATCTGAGATGTTTGACATTGATCGGTACAGACTATCAGCTGGAAAAGATCCTCCTCGATTTCACCTTTGGCCAATGTGAATTCAATACTCCGTCCTGGCATGCACTATCCAGCGTTTCCAAACCCATACATCTTTGTATAAACCGCATACCCTCCTATGGGCATAGAACAGGCCTCAGGACCAGCTAATAAAGTACTGCACCTACCTAACTCAACGTCCAGCTTCCTCTCTGACCCACCTCTGAGTTAGCATTCGCAAAAGGGTCCCGAGTCCTTGAGAGCAAATGGTTTCCCTGCCCACTTCCTTTCTCTTTCCCCTCTCTCTGCTGTCAGCCTGCCGAGACAGACGGCCCAGCTGTAGCTTGCTGGCTGAGGCGATGCGCAAGCCTCATTAGATGACATGTTTCTAGAGCAGCGAGAGTGAAGCCATGCACACTGACCTTTATGCTCCCACTGTTGTTTGGAGTACATGAGCAGCCTGTTGGGCAGGCAAGCACCGTTATATAAATGAATCACGTTTACATGTTGGTTTTAGCGCTAAATAGCTCCACGTGACCATGTACAGTAGCGTCCACTATCATATAATTTGGAGCTTCTCTATGGGAAAACAGCAAGAAATCCTCACCTTAACATGCAAGCTGTTGTATTTAGCCATTGTCATCTTTTCTAACTGTATACAATCCAACTGAAGCTTTCATTTCCAAAGGGAAAGTTACACAGGGCAATGCGAATGCCATTGGCCAAAAAGAGTCGGCTACCTTTCAGGTTACTTTAACAGGCTGTCCAGAATCCCCCTATGGCTTCAGTGGGGCTGGGCATGTGATTGGCCGCGAGCGGTAGCACCCTGGAGGGACGTCAGCAGCAGCCTAGGTGCCCGTGGGTGCCCACGGCTGACAGCTATACGGTCCTGGCACAACGGCACATGAGGTGGAAGTAATGGCAGCGTCTGCTCATGCGGAACCACCGCAAACGTGTCGGGTTAGATAACAGCTGGATTTGCCTGATCCCTCAGTCGTTTCCTTGTTTTCTACTCATTTGATTCGATGCCGTTTGCAGGAGCGAAGCTGCCCTTTATTGACCAGAACTGCTGAAATGAATCCGTTATAAACTGCATACGGTACTCGCTAAAAATGCTGACGTAGCATTTTTTAACCCACAAGTCTCCCATGCTTAATATTTGTGCAATTTTCTATCACAATAATCCCAATTTGCTACATTTGTCCATCCATTGAGTTGGTGTCCACCCATTTAATATACAGTGGTGCTATACCACAGAGAGCAGCTGAGTGACAGTGCACAGTGTGGTCTTTTCCTGCAGATTAATATTTAATGCTATGGTTCATATATACATAAAGTCTTTAATCAGTATTTGACAGTAGCACTTTCTTTTGATATTTATATATCGCAAGTTTGGGTATTTTGAGCTTTCAATCAACAAATTGCATAGAGTATAATTTGCATTTAAGGCGGTTATAAGATGGCGTGCTTTAAACAAACATAAAAGTGGCAGCATGAATGAGTATGGCTTCAAAGTATAGAGGTGATGTTAAAGTAGTTGAAGTAGAGGAACCCAATTAGAAGTCAAGCCTCCCCTCCGGTTGCCTGACAAGTACCATGAACACAACAGCAGAAGAGATGGCAGGGGAGGGATTAATTATCATACTCCGTAGAGTTTACAGATATTTCATTAATTCAAGCCCTCGCGTTGCGTTCCATTTTTTTATTTTTTTTTACGATAACTACTCTTCTCCGAGGCTAAACAATTAGGTTACATAAGCTCATCTGAGTCTTACATTTCCATGTCACAGACCTCAAGCCAGCTGAGCAGCTTGGCTGAAAACCCTTAATTATCACACGGCAATGAGGCAATCATTTTCTATTTAGCCGTGCACTCACATCTACACAAATGTGTGTAGTTAATGACCCAGTGCAGCCCAGGTTTAAAATAGCCATAGATGAGGTAGTAGTGTATTGAGTCCTCACTCAATACACTACTATTATCATTTTGGTTCATATCATTTTAGGGGGTTTGGCTCACAGTATGTTTTAGATATGCTTTGTTGGTTTTCCAAAAGTATGCCTCTGCACAGCACAGTCCATTTTTGTGCAGTAAGGCTTACATGGTGTTATACATGTATCGATTACAGACACATCAGAATACTTTCTGCAAATGTACTGTATCAGTGGCTTATAAATACTTATATACACTGTAAGACTACTGCAAATCTGAAACACTAAAATACTTAAAATAAGAGTTTTTCAATGACAGTTTCCTTATTTAATCCTCATTTAATCAAAATTAAATTCTTAACTGAAATAAAATATCTATATTTACAAATTTATGTTTTTTTAGACAAAATTGTTGATTTAGTACAATGAAAATAGTTTGAAGGGAATAAGTGAACCTCCTCTTGCATTAGGTAATTAAGTAGGTAAGTAGAATCAGGTGGGTAGATAATTGGGTATGACGTTATCAAATCAAAGGTCTGATCTTTGTGTGGCACTACCATACATCCAGATGGGAAACCTGGTCAGTTTGGTGGTACCATGCAGGGGAAAGAAAAACACTATGCTGTGATCTAAGGAGACCTCAGAGGACCATCAGGAGTGAGTCAGCATCAGTCTGGGGAAGGTTAGAAAGTCACATCAAAAAGATCAGTCCACTGTGAGCCAAATAATATAGAAATGAAGAGCACTTAACATGACAGAGATTCTGCCTAGAAGTGGATGTACAGTATTTCTAAAATATCACCATGAGCCACAAGGAAAATATTAACACTAGTACAGAACAAACCAAGGATAGCATCCAGAGATCTACAAGCCTCCACTGCTGCATCAGATGTAGTTGTGCATCCAGCAACAATGAGACTGATGCAAGGATAGCCAGGAAGAACCTCTACTGTCTAAAAAGAGCAAAGGTGCCCATCTTAAATGTTCCAGAGACGACCTGAACCTGAAGTTTCTGGAAGTCAGAGTCTGGAAGTCTCTGGACAAATGAGTCCAAAATTTAACTTTGTGGTCGCAATCACAAATGCCATGTTTGGCAACAACTCAACACTTTCCCTCACCAAAATAGCCTGGGTCTGGGTCTGTTTCTCATCCTCTGGACCTGGACGAGTCAACATCATTAAGGGAACCATGAGTTCTGAGGTATACCAGAGAATTCTAGAAAGAGAACGTCAGGCCATCAATCTGAGGGCTGAAGCTGAGCCAACAAGATGATCCTAACCATTCAAGCAAATCTACCAAAGAATGGTTTATAGGAATACGCCGACATTTTGGGAAATATACCTATTTTCCTACTTATACATACCTAGAAGATATGTTTGGTATTATTTTCTCCTCTGTGCGATGTTTGGCTCGTTTTTGGTTATAATCCATTTTCGCATAGGAGCCAGGTAGCCAGCAGCATACCTCCGTCAAAGTGAAGAAATACACCCATCAGCAACTCCAAAACTGTCTTATTTACATCATGTGTATTTGAAATATACGCGTGGGAAAGGTGGTTGGACTATTTAACCCTAATATCCTTCCGCCTTCCATGTTTGCACTCAGCTGCGCTGGCGGGGTTTGGTTAAATTACCAAGCATATCACTGGAAACACTTCCTGTTCTTAACATGTCTCTTTCAAAATAAGAGATTCTTTCACATTAGGCATACGTATGTGGTATTGTGGTAAAATCTTATTTTGAAAGAGACATGTTGAGCAGAGGAAGTGTTTCCAGAAATATGCTTGGTAAATTTACTTCTACTTCTACTACTTCTGATACCAATGATACCAATCATCTCTTCTAGGTATGGGTAAGTAGGAAAATAGGTATATTTACCAAAATGTTGGTATATTCCTTTAAGAAGAAGTTTAGTGTTCTGAGTCAAAGTCCTGACCTAAATCCAATTGAGATGCTGTGTCAGGACCTGAAGCAGCTGTTCATGAGACGCCCTCAAACATCACTGAGTGGGCGAAACACACATATTTTTGCACACAGCGATAACTGAGTTTTTGTTGAATAAACCAGTTTTGTTAAATAAACAATGGAAATATATGATATTTATTTGTGCACGTTCTTTATTTTGGGATCTTTTCATCAAGATTTGAAGTTTAGATAAGGAATATAAGGTTATTCCTCTTTAACAGTGGTCCTCAGGGTCTGGAGTACTGCTGGTTTTCTATCCTACCAGGTCATTAATTGCATTCACCTGGCATCGCTGATTGCTATAAAACTGGAAACTACTGTACCTTTACTCTGGACCTAGAGGTCCATTTGAGGACCACTGCTCTATAAGATATGAAATACCCAGGAGGTGGTTATTATTTCATATTGAAGTTCACAAACTTTCAATCGTGACTGTAAAGTACCTATTGAGCGGCGCTTTGATGTGAGTGGAGCTTTGATGTGCTCCTCTCCCTATTCATACAGAAGATTGGGTCTTATGCAACTGGAGGCTTAAATCCTCGTCGAGAATGAACATATTCATCAACAGCAGAGATTAGAGTGAGTGGACGGCAAGGAAGCAAACTAGTTGGAGAAAAATTGATAGGAACAGTATAGCCAACAAGCGAGAGAGAAAGAAGATACTTTTCTACTGTTGTATGCTACAGTACAGAGTGTAAGTTATGAATACAGGCAATCTTTGGTACATTTTGTATTTACATTTTAGGCATTTAGTTGATGATCTTATCCAGAGCCACTTACAATGAGGACAACAGTAGAATAAGATTTAATATCTTCAAGATCACCAAAATTCTAAGTACCCAATAGTAAGGTATTAGTGCCCTAATATGTGTGTGTTCATGTGACACTAGAATGATCATGTGAGATAGAGAAATGCCATGTAAAGAATAAACGAGAGGAGAATATATTAGCAAGTAGAGGAGGACGTGAAGTATTTCTTCTAGAGATTAGTTTTGAGTTTACTACAGTACAAGATAGGTACAGTATCTTCTGACTCAATGGGGAGTCAGGGCAGATCTACTTATAGGGCTATCAGGTGATGTACTGTAATGCCTCCTCTGGCAGCCATGTTGGAGGTTCTCAGCTCTTGGCCAACAGTGGCTATGAACAGC
Organism: Anoplogaster cornuta; assembly: GCA_900683385.1. Taxonomy (NCBI): domain Eukaryota; kingdom Metazoa; phylum Chordata; class Actinopteri; order Trachichthyiformes; family Anoplogasteridae; genus Anoplogaster; species Anoplogaster cornuta. Next base: position 1,832 of record CABFOP010095750.1, on the reverse strand, counting down.
TGATTGTGTTTCCAAATGTACAACTGGGCCATCTCCACAGAATTAAATAGACATGGTGTAATTCTGTGCTGTTGAACTGATCTTTTCATCAATGATATATCTGATTGATTTGTTTTAATGCCAGCTTGTTAGCTAGCTAGCGGCATCTGGTTAGCTAACCACGACTGTCTTGAGAAGCTGCATATGAATTGCTTTGTTGGCTTGCATGTTTTCAATCACACAGTCACACTTCTCTTGGAGTAATTACCCTCCAATATACCTTGTGGCCATATCATTATATTATACAATATTAATATTGTTATTATAAGTATTGTTTACTGTAATGGAAGTATCGCAATTAATAGCAGATTTAGCTGGACAATAAAGGAACACAGGCAAGTGGTTATAAAGCCAAAAGCCACAGATGTTAATAGAGCAATGACTCTACCCAGTTGTGAAATGATTGGGTCTGGCACAAAAACAACAACCTTGGATTTAGGATCAATTTATCAGCCAAAATAAAGAAAGAAAAAGCCAGAACCAGAAAAAGGTCAAAACCAGACTATTTTCTATAGCCAGTGTCTGTCTGTTTCCTTAATTGATACTGTGTAATGAAATATGTCACACTACCCATTTTGTAATGCTATTTCATGTACAGAATCAGAAGAAAAATGTGTGGAAGTCTATTGCTACCACTGTGTGTAGAGCAGTATGACAGGCAAACAATTGGGGGCCTGCCAGTTCCCGTACAGCACCCAGCGGACACCCGTAGGTGCACCTCACCTCATATAGTACCATCAACATTTCCACACTGGCCTGGCTCAGACAGTAGGGCATCTCATGCCCACGGCCTGATGGGGCATAGGAACTTTGTTTGTTTGTGTGTGCTGTCGTTGCCTGTTCTGTTCAACGTCTACATGCTCCCACTGGCTCAGATTATGGAAAACAACTAAATATGTTACCATACTTATGCAGACGACACACACATTTCCATAACCATATCACCAGGGGACTATGGACTGTGCTTTTTTCAATTAAACAAAGACAACCCTGAAGTAATTGTTTTTGGAGCCAAGGAAGAATGATTAAAAGTAAGTATTCAGCTTGAATCAGTAATGTTAAAAATCACAAACCAAGCCAGAAATCCTGGTGTAGTCATGGACTCAATTTCAACAACCACATTAAGACAATTACAAAGTCCGCCTACTATCACCTTAAGAATATATCAAGGATTAAAGGACTTATGTCTCAGTAGACTTGACTACTGTAACAGTGTCTTTACAGATCTCCCTAAATAGTCGATCAGACAGCTGCAGTTCAGAACGCTGCTGCTCCAGTCCGTCCTCACTAAGACCAAGAAAGTGGATCATATCACTCCAGTTCTCAGAACTTTACACTGCTTCCTGTCTGTCAAAGAATTGATTTAAAAATACTACTGTTGGTTTATAAAGCACTGAATGGTTTAGGGCCAAAATACATTACTGATCTTCTGCTACGTTATGAACCTCCCAGACCTCTCAGGTCATCTGGGACAGGTCTGATCTTCTGCTACGTTATGAACCTCCCAGACCTCTCAGGTCATCTGGGACAGGTCTGATCTTCTGCTACGTTATAAACCTCCCAGACCTCTCAGGTCATCTGGGACAGGTCTGATCTTCTACTATGTTATGAACCCCCCAGACCTCTCGGGTCATCTGGGACAGGTCTGATCTTCTGCTACGTTATGAACCTCCCAGACCTCTCAGGTCATCTGGGACAGGTCTGATCTTCTGCTATGTTATGAACCTCCCAGACCTCTCAGGTCATCTGGGACAGGTCTGATCTTCTGCTACGTTACGTTATGAACCACCCAG